>JAADWH010000123.1:0-44758 GCA_023335995.1 Globisporangium nagaii
CGAAGACGTGGACGCGTGGGAGCGCCGTGAGTGGGCGGTGCACACTGCCGAGCTGTATTCGGACATGTCGGCCGAGTACATGTCGATCGGTTGCTCCACGTGCATCCTCTACTTCCTTGGCAGTCACCCAAAGTACATGCTAGGCGGGTTTTCGGCAGCGCCAGCGACGATGTGGCGCCAGAGCAGGATGCTCGGCGTCCAGGTCGCAGTCAAGATCCTCGTGGACTACCTCTTGTGCGTGCTGGAGAACGGCGAGGGCATCGAGTTCCGCGAAGTGCGCAAGTACCAAGTGTACCTCGGCTCGCTCTTCATCGGCATTGCGATCGTCAACGTGCAGATCCCGGCCATGCTCTACATCCACACGTGGTGATATGAACTCACAACTCGTGCGTCACGGAGGCTCCCATCGCAAGCGCCGGGCCGCACTCTGGTGGTAGACGCAAGCTCGGATCGTTTGAGCCGTGCCCGCACACTTTGGCCTGCGAGCTCGTGCCAGCGTTGCTCGTTGCTTGCGAGCTTGTGATGATGAAGGTGTCGTTTTGGCAGCAACTCCGCACCACGTCACAGATGCTGGATCAGGAGTGACGGCTCGTCCCGAATGCTGTGAGCAAGAAATGTTCTAATTCGGGATCATGTTCCGCGTTTAGCGAATGAGTGGCGGAAGAAACCGTGGCTGCTCAGGAAGAATAACAGCTGGCAAGCTGCCCAGCACATTCTGCCTCCTGCGGAGCAAATCGGAATCGAAAAGTGGCAAAGTGGGAGCGAGATAAGTTACGCAGTTGTGTCCTGCGTGGCTGACTGTACTGGCGCTTTGCCACAATTGGTACGGGACGCTCGGGACCAGCCTCCGACCAATCGGTTGGTGGGCGGGCTGGGAACCGCTGGCTCGCATGCCGCCGCGAAAAGCGCCATTTCACTCTCCAATAGCTCAAGATAGACAAGATGGTGGGGCTCTCGTGCCTGCCTGCTCTGACTGTATGTGTATGGCGTGGACCCGCATGACTGGCTGACGCATTGTGTGTGTGTTCGTGTGTTCGTGCTGCAGGCCGGTGACAAGAGCAACAATGTTATGCGCGACATTAAGGTCGACAAGTTGGTGATCAACTGCTGTGTCGGCGAATCCGGTGACAAGCTGACCCGCGCCGCCCGTGTGCTGGAACAGCTCACCGGCCAGAAGCCAGTGTACTCCAAGGGTAAGCTCTCTTCATGAGACGCGCAGACACGCCCTAACGGGCTACTTACCCGAGCCACCACCAACCACAAACACACACCAACGAAGGAGAACAGAACCCCGGGAGTCGACCAGCGAGCAGCTCATCCAGGCGAAGGCGTGCACTCCTGTGTGGCGTGTTTGGACGATCGATCGACTTGCCTCCACGGTGAACGAGCACGCGAAACACGGCGCGTCTGTCCGCAGGGTCGCTTTGCGATCCTTGTGGGACGGCTGGCTGTGGTGTTCTAGTAGTCTGGGGAAGCCACGAGTCGGTTTGATCAAGCCAAGTCGCCAGCGAGCTGCACGCGTTTGCTGAGCTGTGTGGCTGTCGGAATCGGGAGGGGGACACAGACAGCAAGAGCCAAGGCGAATGGTGTGGGGTGTGCTTAAATATACGACCTTTCTGGGTGCTGTCTCTCGCGCTGTCCATCGGTCTCCTCCTTGTGGGGAGACTGGAGGACGGCGCGGAGGCGGTTCATCCCCGATTGCGTGCGTGAGCGAGTACTACTACCGGGGAGTCGATGACGGCGGACGACGAGGGAGGAAGGAGCTGGTGTGTTCGACCCATTAGGTCGCGCACCACGCTTCTCTCTTCCTCTCTCTCCACCTGTCGATCCTCCCCAGCGTGGCGACAAGCGACGACGGTCTGTTCCGAGATGGAGGACTCCTCGTCCAGTCGTCATCGGGATTTGGAGATCTGCGCGCGACTCGGCACCAAGAGAGAGAGAGAGAGAGAGAGACGGGTGAAGAGCGGGACGAAGATTGATCTGCAGCGGCGCTCGCTCTCACCGGGACACCTGCACACAGTGACGTGCTCGTCGATCCGTCCGAGGGCTTTCGCGTCCGCTCCGCTCAGCTTCGGTGTCTCGCTCGCTCTCGCTCTTGGCGTGCTGGCTCTTGTGCGTCTCCGAGTCTCCTTGCTCTCCTGTCCGAGAAGTGTTGTGTGGCTGTGGATGGTCGGTGGCTTTGGGAGAGTTTGAGTGTCGTCACTCGCTTTTTGCAAATCCACTGTATCTGTCCAGAGCTCTGATGAGACTCACACGTTTGTGTATTGTTGTTGTTGTCTGTCTCCAGCCCGCTACACCGTGCGTACCTTCGGTATCCGTCGTAACGAAAAGATCTCGTGCCACGTGACCGTGCGCGGTGAGCTCGCGACCGAGATCCTTGACCGTGGTCTCAAGGTGAAGGAGTACGAGCTGAAGAAGAAGAACTTCTCGGACACCGGTAACTTCGGCTTCGGCATCCAGGAGCACATCGACTTGGGTATCAAGTACGACCCGTCGACCGGCATTTACGGCATGGACTTCTTCGTCGTGCTGAACCGCCCAGGCGCCCGTGTGGCCCGCCGCAAGATGCAGCAGTCGCGCGTCGGCGCCCCGCACCGTCTCCGCAAGGACGACGCGATCAAGTGGTTCCAGACCAAGTTCGAGGGCATCGTCTTGTAAGCAGCAGATCCGCCTCTTGGCATCGCGTGTATTGACTGCGCTCAATCACAGCAGACATGGAGAATAAAAAACTTGTTTCTTGAAGAGCATGTTTGCATCGCGTCGGTCTCGCTCGTTCGTTGTCGCTGGCATCGAAAGTCTCACGCGGCGAGTGAGCCAGTCTCTCATGTGCGACTTTGGATGGCGACCGTCACTCTCGTTCTCCCTGCGACGCGCGCAAGCAAGTCGATGTGGGTGGTTTCCAGCCGCAGACTTGGCTGGTGCCGTTTGGTTGCCCCCCTCCGTGTCACTCGCAGCAGAAGCACTTCGACGTTGAAGCCGCTGCTGCTCGTCTCTGCTCGCATGGCGTCATCGTCGTCGTCTACCGCTACCACGGAGCTCAAGTGGGCCACGCGGCCCGACGACCTGCACCACCACCTGCGCGACGGCGCGGCGCTCGCGCTCACGGTGCCGCACGTGTCGCGCCAGTTCGCGCGCGCGATCGTGATGCCCAACCTCGTGCCGCCCGTGACCACGACGGCGCACGCGCTCGCGTACTACGAGCGCATCATGGCGCATGTGCCGGAGGAGCGCAAGGCGCGCTTCGAGCCGCTCATGACGCTCTACATGACGGACCAGACGTCCCCCGAGGAGATCAAGCGCGCCGCGGCGTCGGGCAAAGTGTTTGCCGTCAAGCTGTACCCTGCGGGTGCGACGACGAACTCGGACTCTGGCGTGACCAACATCGACAACGTGCTGCCAGCGCTGCAGGCCATGAGCGAGCTCGGCATGCCGCTGCTCATGCACGGCGAGGTAACGGACCAGAGCGTCGACATCTTCGATCGCGAGGCGCAGTTCATCGCCCAGGTGCTCAAGCCGCTCGTGGCCAAGATGCCGACGCTCAAAATCGTGATGGAGCACATCACGACCGAGGAAGCCGCGCGGTTTGTCGCACAGGCGCCGGCGAATATCGCCGCGACGATCACGCCGCAGCACCTGCTCTACAACCGCAACGCGATCTTCCAGGGCGGACTGCGGCCGCACAAGTACTGCTTGCCGGTGCTCAAGCGCGAGAAGCACCGCCTGGCGCTGCTCGAGGCCGTCGCGAGCGGCAGCGGCAAGTTCTTCCTCGGCACGGACAGCGCGCCGCACGTCGCGAGTCGGAAAGAGAGCGGCTGCGGCTGCGCGGGCATCTACTCGGGCCACGCGGCGCTCGAGCTCTACGCCGAGGCGTTCGAGTCGATCGGCGAGCTGGAGCTGCTCCAGGGCTTTGCGTGCGAGCATGGCGCGGACTTCTACGGCCTCGCGCGCAACGAGGGCGAGACGGTGCTCAAGCGCGAGGACTGGCAGGTGCCGGCGACGTACCCGTTCGACAACAGCGAGCTCGTGCCGCTCAAGGCTGGCGAGACCATGCGTTGGAAGCTCGTGTAAGCAGAGCAAGGAGAGATGCACACAAAGTGGCATTGTTCGCTTCGTTACGCTACAATAAATACACATACACACTCACATGTTCGACTCTTTCGCGATGACACTGCGCACCAATCTGGCAGCAATCAACTATCCTCAGCTCACTTGTGTCGCGGCGCTTTCCCTTCAGTTGTTTGTGAGGTCGAGGCTGGCGCGCGTGTCGCGAGTCTTCATTTCAAAGACCGACGTCAGGATCCGGTGCGACGTGTTGCGCACATGATGCTGGTGCTGGTGCCGAGGAGGCAAAGGGGGCGCGCCTGGGTCTTCGTTTGTTGGACTCGTGCTGCCGGTGTTGCTGGTGGGTGGGGACGGTGGCGTCGCGATGTCTGCGTCGGCACGATCAGGATTCAGCACTTGCTGCTCTTGAGGCTGCAGAGGCTTTTTCTTGGACTTCTTCTTGCCAGTCGTCATGACGCTCCCGCGCACGATGAGCGCTGTGAGGAAGCTGAGGAAGTCGGAGAAGTCTTTGCACACTTGGCTCACGCGGTAGCACGACTTGCCGACGTTGTTCTCCGGCTGCAGCGGGTCGCGGATCATCAGCAGCCCTTCCTGGGAGAGCGGCGAGGGCGACAGCGGACTCATAGACGGCGACGGAAACGCTGACGACGACGGTGGCAACGGCAGCGGACACGCGATCGATGGGGGCGGCGATGGCGACGAGCGAGATCCAGGTGGCGACGCCAGTATCAGCACTCGGGGAGATGAAGTAGGGGGTGATGGTGATGCCAGAGACGATCTGCCAGAGCCCGGCGAGGCAGCAGCAGCCACGATCGACTCGATCTCGGACGCGTCGAGTCCGGAGACCATGATCGTGTCCACGTGCTGGCGGAAATCGTTGCCGTAGAACTGCAGAAAGTCCATCAGGTACTTGCCGAGCAGGAACGGCTTCGCCTCGTGCTCACCATTGTCGTCCACGTCAGCGAGCAGCGACGGCAGGTGGAGTCTCCGCGCTTTCCGTCGCCGCCTTGTAGCGCTAGCGCTGCTGGTGATGTTGCTACCGCTGTTAGGCGTGCCGTCGAGCTTGCGCAGCTGTCTCGCGAGGCTTTGACTGATGATCTCCTGCGCGACCTGCTCACCCTTTTGGCGCTGAGCTTCGTAGCGAGCATTCGATGCCGTTTGGTTGACGCTCGTCTGTGGACAACACGCATCAGTATTGCCGCCGCTGCTTCGCCGTCTAGGCATATAACCAGCGAGGCTCCCAGATGCATCGGATTGCTGATCTCCATGACGATCCGCTGCTGCGAGAGTAGACACGAGCGCGCCTTGCTCCTGGAGAATGAAGATTATCATCAGCAGCAGCCCGTAGGACGACAGTCCGCCGACGTACGGGTCGTTCAGCCCGCGCTTGACGAGGAAGTACTTGAGCACGAACGCGAGCTCGCGCAGACCGTAGAAATGGTCCGACAGCGTCGAGATCAGCGCGGCGCTCGCGATGCCATTGTGCGAAAAGCCCCGCGGGTCGTCGAACGTGATGTCGAACGGCACGCGCAGCACGCGCTCGCCGCCGTTGCCCCTACCGCTGCTCTCAGCAGTCGCTGACGGCGACAGCAGCGGCTCGGGCGTCACATTCACGAGCACGACGGCTTTCAGCAGCGGCACAGACGCTCGCGTGATCGCGCTGATCTCGACAAAGTCACGGCTCTGCGACGCTGCGAAGTGCGCTGCGAGCGCGCTCACGCACTGCTGGCACGTCAGGCTCTCTTCCTCCGCGACGCCAAACACCACGAGGTCCACGTCGCTGTAGCCATTGTGCAGCTGCGTCGCGAACGAGCCGTAGCCCTCGACCTGGGTCGTGTGCGAGCCCCAGAGCTCCTGGATCGCGCGCTTCACTTTCGCGACCGCCTGGTGGATCCACGGCCGCAGCTCCAGCGCCTCGTGCTCCTGCTGCTCGCAAAAGTCGACGATCTCGTCGTGGAGCACGACCTGCATCATCGCCGTCTGCTCCTCGTAGAGCTGTTGCAGGTGGCCGAATGAGAACCGGCTGTCCTCTCCTTCCTCTTCTCCGTCCTCTTCGCTCTTGCTCTGCATCTGCTGCTCGCTCACTCGCCTCGCGCGCTCTTCCTCGGTCGCGAGCAGCACGTTGCGCCGCCCTTCGAGCCGCTCCTCCCACTCCTTCTCTCGCGAGATGCCGTTCACGGGACATGACGCGAGGTGCGCTGCCAGGTTCTCGCGAGAGCAGATCTCGTTGCACCCGAGCACCGCGTTCGGACACACGACGTCGTACGAGTAAAAGTCGACGCCGAGCGAGTCCTCGCCCGCCTGATCGAGCGTGTCGGGCACCTGCCGATACACGCAGCTCTCCAGGTGCACCTCCAGATCCTTGAGCATGCAGCTGAACATGCAGCCGAACCAGGAGTTGGGACACACGACCTCGTAGTCCTCCGCGAGCCGCGAAATCGTGCTCTGGAACCACTGTGTGTTCTTCATGTTGTCCAGGAACATCTCGCGCATCATCGCTTCCTGCTCGCGCTCGATCGCCTCAATCGCCCACTTGCGCCGCCGCTGGATCTCCTCTTCCTCCTCCTGCTGCAGCTGCTTGAGCACGTTCAGCCGGCGCGCGCGCTCCTTCTCGGCGGCCTCGATCACCCACTTGGTCCAGTACGACCGGTCGTCCAGCTCGCCGCTCAGCTCGGACACCTGCTGCGGCGGTTGTGGTGCTGGCGGTGCTGGTCGCTGGCAGTAGAGATCGCTCGCGCTGTACGTACCGGAAGCAGCAGCGTGGCGGTGGCGATAGCGACTGTGATCGTTCGGACGCGATGGCATCGCGCGCGCGGCTCTGCTGGTGGAAGCCGTCGCTTGGCTCGGCTGCCTCGGCTGCTGCTGCTGCTGTTTATGCGGCCGACCTGCTGCTGCTGTGACTGGGCTGGGTGCTGCTGTGCGGTTTGGCGACGTGCGCTGCGGCGATCGCTCCACTGCGGCTCGGTTGTCGCCGTCGAGCTCCATCACCAGCTCTTTCTGCAGCAGCGCCTCGATCTCCGCATCCTCTGCGATCGATGCAGCGTCAGTAGTAGCCACAGCTACCACCGGTGCAACTTGCGCTTGCTTGCGGCTGTGGTCGTGCACGGCGTCGGGCAACGCGGCGTCCTCGCCTTTCTTCTTGGGACGTCTCTTCCGCGGGCCCGAGTGCTTCTTCTTCGTCTTCGCGGCGGCGTCCTGTGCGTCGTCGCAGAGCGCGTCCCCACTGTCGCTGCTGCGGACGAAGCTGCTGCCGCTCACACACCTGTCCGTAGAAGTGGCGGCGAGAGCGTCCGCGAGCGTCGTCGTCGTCGTCGCAGCCCATCGCCGAAGCGGTGCTGCCGCAGCGCATTCCGCCATTCTGGTGTTCCTCGTGTCGATCGTTGTTTTTTTGTCTATTGACACAGGGGTTACGATGTGTACCCAAACGAGTAACCAAAACCTGAGCCGCGTTGTGATTGGTTAAAATACGGTGCGAAGAAAAAATGGATTTCCATGCTGTGCCATTGGCGGAAGCTCGAGTAGGGTTCGCAGACTCCACTGTCGACTTGGCGTTTGTATGCAACTCTGGAGCTCAAAACTCGAGTTGGAAAGTGTGAAAATGCTTATTTATCGCCCAGAACGTCTGCAACAGACTCGATTATAAAATTGCCATTCATCGCTTTAGCGGTCAAGGAGACTCCACCAGGCAGGCTGGAATGAAGATGACAACGAGACGCAGAGGCTGAACATGTACGTAGATCATGTGTATATCGATGTAGGAAGCCGCGGCTGGTACTAGGTAGAACTCGACTCTTCTCTCTCTTCTTTGGGACGTGGATCGATCGCGAGGTATTGCTCTGGATCTTCGAGACATCTCACTTAGGCGTGGCGCGCGCGCTCCTCCACCGTAGCGAGCGACTCGTGCGGCTGGCGTTCCACAGTCTTCTGCGGCTCGGTCGTCTTCTGCAGCTCGTATGTCGTCTTCTGTGACTCATGCGTCGTCGCCGTCGGCTCTGTCGACATCGTCTGCAGGTTCTGCGCCTTCTTCTGCTCCATCGTCTCCTGCTGCTCCTCGGTGAGGTGGCCCATGTGCTGATCGACCTCGTCCGTGCTCTGCAGGTGCTTGTCGACCGCTTCCATCTCGTCCTTGAGCTTCGTGAACGCCGAGCTGTGATTCTCGGTCGCTTTCTTCAGATCCTCGATCTTGTTCTCCGCGATCTTCAGGTCGAGCTTCGCAGACTCGAGCTTCGTCGTCAAGTTCGCGTTCTCCTCGACGAGCGTCGCCAGCAGCTTGGCTTGCTTCTTGCTGTCGACACCGGTCTCACCTTCGTCACCATTGCCCTCGCCAGTGTCCTCGTCGCTGTCCTCGTCCTTGACGTCGTCGCTGATGCCAAGCAGCAGGTTGACTTTCGAGAGCTGCTTCTGGATCGACTCGTTCTCGGCCAGCTGTTGGTTCAAGCCCTCGGACGCGCTCTCCGCCTGCCGCTTCATGGCGTGGAAGTTGTTCTCGAGGTGGATGTTCGTCGCGAGCGACTTGTACACCAGTCGCAGCATGCTGTCACAGGAGAGACACATCAGTATCAGTATCAAGAGGTACACAAAGCGTATGCAGAGCCACACGAACGATACCCAAACGTACAGGAAGAGGAAGAGCACAAAGCCCGAGATGTACATGTCGCGCTGCGCAGTGAGCAGGCGGATGCGGAGACCGTCGCTGAGTGTCCCGCCGTCCGTGTGGAGCTTGTAGCACGTCTGCACATCCGCTACACTCAGTCACAGCACACGAGAGAGAGCCAACGCCGTGAGACGGTATGAACGCACACTCAGACACACAAAGCCAAACATAAGAGCCACGAACGTACCCAGGAAGAGGAGCGTGACGAGCGCGAGGATGACCGACGCCACGAGCGAGCGCTTCGAGCCCGTGCCGATGTGCACCGAGAGGATCTTGATGAGGTTGAGCGAGAACACCTTGCCGAACGGCAGGCTGATGGTCAGGCAGATCGCCGCCTCCGCGACCATCATCCCGAAGAGGATCTGGTTCAGCAGCATCATGAGCTGGTTGCGAGGTTCGTCAAGGCTTCGTTGGACGGAGACGCAAGGTGGGTCTTGGTGGTGCGTCGATAGTGAGGAGAATCGAGAAATGAGAGAGAATACCGACGCAGCATTCACGCACACGAAGAACGACGGCGCAATCTCGGCGAGACGAGGTACGAGGTGCGAGTCCCAACTGTCTTGTCGATCATGGCTGCTTCGCCGTTACTGAAACAGCAAGGATGTCTCACGCAGTGTGGTGCACACGGATCGCCTTTCTGCGATCCCATCAGCAGCGTCCACACAACGGCGACGAGCGGTCGAGAGACGTCGCACTCGTCGCGCGAGTGCCGATCTTCTTCTGCGAGAACCGCGTGGACACGCCTCAGAACGCCGATCCATGGCAGCTTGACGCAACCAGAACCCGCAGAACCCGAGCTCCATTCAGACCCAGCCACAGCGACAGGGTTGGCGAGAGCCTCCTCGACACCGACGCTTCCTCGTTTCTCACGAACTCGGTTCTCACGGACGCTTTCGAAGACGAGCAGCTCAGACACAGGTGGAACGCCAGCACCGATCGCTTCGTGTCTTCGAAGCTGCGTTGTTCTCGTGATCCGAGAAGTTGCTCGCGTGATATGGTGCGCCGTTCACATATTGCGAGCACTCGGCTAGCTCGAGTAAACCTCGAAGAGGAGCTCCTCATCACGTCGAGCAAGAGCCTGCAGCTCGAGATCCGCACTGCTCGCAGCGCTCAAACGCTTCGTCAGGTGGTACGAGACGAGTCGGAGCTTCCATCGACTTTCGTTGCAGTTGGTTCTGTTGCACTCTGAAAGCTAACGCCAACTGTCATTCACCCAAGCTACACTGGGACAGCTGTGTTTGAGTTTGTATGCGTTTGTCCAGCATTGCTGTCGTTCTGAGCTTGGACACTCGCATACATGTTCCGAGATCGCTGTCCTAGCTTTCAGATGACCCACTAACCTCCAATCGATGACCGAATAGCTTTCAGATGATCCACCAGCGACCAATCGCAGACCGAATAGAATTCGTTGGTGGGAGACGAAGCCATCAAAGTAAAGTGGTGGGAGCCGCTCTCGTGTCACACATGAAGCCATCTTGTCACACACGAACACTGTCGACGACCTCGCAGACGCTTGATAGTGGTCACTGCTGCACGGGGATCGCAAACCCGCCGGTGATCGCCGCCGCGACGCCCGCGCCATCGCCGTCGCCGTTGCCGTCGCCGTTCTCGAGCCGCGCGCCTCCGCTCTCCTCGTCGCTGCGCGTCGTCGTCGTGTGCTTGCCTAGCCACTTGGCAACGGCATCCGTGTCCAGTAGGATCGAGTCGAGGTTCGCCGAGTCGTCCGCGGGCTGCGCCATGAGCGACAGGTACTTCTTCGCCATGAAGATCGCCATGTCCACCGACAAGTTCAGGTGTGAGTCCACGAGGAACTGCGTGATCCACGGCGGGAGCTTCGTGCGCTTGTCCAGGCGGTTGTACCGCGAGTCCGCAAAGATAATGAGCCCGTAGTCCGTCTTGCTGCGCAGCACGCGGCCGGCGCACTGCGCTGCCTGGCGCAGCGCGTCGAACGTCAGGAAGTCGCCCTCGCGGATCTGGTGCGTGTACCGCAGGTACTCGAGCCGCGCGCGCAACTTGTTCGAGAGCGTGTACTGGAACGGGATGCCGAAGAGGATCACGGCGCGGCCGTAGTGGCGGTCGAAATCGATCCCTTCGGCCACTTTCCCGCGCGCGACCGAGAAGAAGATCGCGCCACGGCCGCAGTCGCACGCCTTCTTGTAGTTGTCGAGCGCGAGCGTCGTCTCGACAATGTCCGTCGTCTCGATGAACAGCAGCTTGCTCTGCAGCACGCGCTTGAGCACGCCGAGCGCGTCCCACTGCCCGATGATCTTGGCCATGTACAGGTACGACGGGAAGAAGCAGACCATGCCGTCCGGCACCGACGCCGCGAGCTCCAGCAGCAGCGTGCCGTAGTTGCGCACGACCGACATGTCGTCGCGCAGGTCGAACTTGGTGCTCACGGGCATCTGGTCGCTGCCACGCGTGATCACCATCGGGCAAATGCACGAGCGGTACACCGACATGGGCAGCGACTCGCGGATCACCGGATTGAAGTTCAGCAGCCGCGGGTACAAGTCGATCGGCGAGAGCGTGCCGGATGTGATGATCACACTCGAGAAGCGCTCGAACACGGGGCGGATCGCCAGCGACGCGTCCAGACACGCCAGCTGCAGCGTCGGGTCGTGCACGCCAGACGTGCCGTCGAACGGCTCGATGATCAGCATGAAGCCGTCCGCGTACGTCGCCACGAGCGTCGCGAAGTCCGCCACGGCCGTCAGCGAGTTGAACTCCTCGAGGTTCGTGATCTCGAGCGTGCGCAGCAGCGAGTTCAGGCGCGTGTAGCAGAACTTCATCGGCTTGATCTCCATCGAGATCGCCTGGTTCAGGTGGTGCAGGAACGCCTGCGGCGTCTCGGACTCGACGTTGCGCACGCGGATCCTTGTGCGCAGGTACTCGATCAGGCGCCGCATGAACGCGATGAAGTGCTCCGCGCGCCGGATGTTGCCCGGGATCGCCTCGTCCAACACGTCGTCCGGCAGCACGGGGTTCGCCATCAGGATATCGTTCGACGTGTCGATGCGCTCCTGGCTCGCTGAGTTCGTATACGTCGGCGCGACGACCGAGTCGCTCGAGCGCAGCCCTTCCACGAGCCGCCGGTACTCGTCGTCGAGCCGCGCCTTGTCCGCCTGCTTCATGCGGCTCACCTGTGAGCTGATGCTCGTGAGGTTGCGCGACGCGCGGTCGAGCGACCGCCGGTCGAGCTCCACGCTCAGCGCTTCGATGCATACGTTGTCGATGTTGTGCGCTTCGTCGAAGACGACGATACTCTCCTTCTCGAACGAGCGCGAGACCATCGCGCTCACTTTCGGGTCGAGCATGTACTGGTAGTTGTACACGACCACGTCGGCGAACGTGACGACGTAGCGCGTGAGGAAGTACGGGCACCAACCTTTCTGCGCGCCGAGCTCCTTGAGGTCGTCGACCGCGTACACGCCCGCCGGCAGCACGGTCTCGTCGCTCTTGCGGGACTCGTACTTCTCGTAGAACGAGCACGTCTCCACGTCCTGCGGCTGCGTCGCAGCCTTGGCGCGCACCCACGACGCGGTCATCTTGCGGCACTGGCCATCCACGGCCTCGCCGTCGGCGTGCGCCATCACACGCGGGTGCACGCACATGTTGCGGCGCGAGCTCAGGCACACGGCCGTGAGCTGCGCGCGGTCGCCGTAGTACTTCTCGCGGTACGCCACGAGGTTCTTGAGCTCCTCCACGCACTTGGCCATCTCCGGCACCGTGCGCGTGCAGTAGATGAGCTTGCCGGCCGTTGGGTGCGCGAACTTGTACGCGAGCACGAGCGAGAGCAGCGACACAGTCTTGCCCGTGCCCGTGGGCATTTCCAGCATACAGTGGCCCTGCGCGTCCAGCGCGCGCTTGAGCTCGCGCATGTACTGCAGCTGCTCCGCGTACATGCGCTCGTACGGGAAGAGCACCTCGAGGCCGTCGATCTCCACACGCATCTCGTCGCTCTGGGCTGCCTCGTCGTCGGCGGCGTCGGGTCTCCTCGGATATTCCCGACTGAGCCAGCAGCAGCAGCTGACGCAAAAGCGCTGGAGGGTAATATGCCTGTTTTAGGAGACCAGCACTCTTGTGCTGCTTTTGAGAACCTCAGAAAAAGGGTGCGGAGCCGCAGTTGAGCAGAGAATTCAGGACATTAAACCTTTTTTAGAGCGAGACCTCCCTCGATTCTCATTTTTCTCCTCCCCACGAAGAAGCTCCAAGCTCCGATCTTTCTCGCGACGACGCCAGCGACGACGCTCGCCGACGACACAGCTCCACGCCCCACCACGCCAGCCTGCTAGCCCAAGATGCTGCTGAACCAGATCCTCTTCTGGATGATGATCACGGAGGCCGTGGTCTGCCTCGTCATCAGCCTGCCGTTCGGCAAGAAGATCTCGCTGCGCGCCATCCAGCTGCTCGCCAAGCAGTTCGGCGGCAAGGACTCGAAAGCCTCGCTCTTCGCCACGATCCTGCTCGCACTCGTCACCGTGCTCTTCCTCTGTACGTGCTGCATGCATGCGCTTGTGTGCTGTGTTGTGTTGCGCTGTGGCGTATGGCGTTGATCCTCATGCTGATGTGATCTGCGATGCTCTGTGTGTGTGATTCAATGTTTACAGCGGATGTGCACACGTGCTACAAGCACCACTCGACCGAGGGGACGCTCACCGACGGACTGCGCATCCGCTTGCTCGCGGCGCAGCGCGACATGTACATCTCGGGCTTCGTGCTCTTCCTCTTCCTGTACGTGGCGTGTAGCCATTTGCGTGATCGTGCGTCCATCGTGCCTCGTTCCTGTGTATATTCACTCGCCCACTCACATGCGCATTCCTACGCTCCTGTCTCTGCAAACAGGCTGCTGCGACTGGTGTACACGTCGATCGAGACGAACATCCGCCTGGACATGAGCCTCGGAGCCATGAAGAAGCAGGCGGAAGGCGCGTCCGCGGGCTACAAGCAGCTGCTCGAGGAGAACGAGTCGATCAAGAAGCAGCTCGCGAAAGTGCACCTGCTGCTCGGCAACGACGACGAGGACGACGAGGACGACACCAAGAAGCAAGCCAACGTGCTGGCGAAGCTCGTGGAGGAGAACGCGTACCTGACGACGAAGCTCGAGTCGGCCAAGCACGACCTCAAGCACGCGGAGAACAAGGTGGAGATCGTGAAGAAGCAAGCCGAGGGCCAGAGCTCGGCGTTCATGAAGCTCATGGACGAGAAAAGCGAGGCGGACAAGCACCTGCAGCTCACCAAGGAGCAGCAGAAGACGATCGAGCAGCAGAAGCAGGAGCTGCAGGAGCTCAAGAGCGAGCGCGACTCGCTCAAGAGCCAGATCCAGGACTACGACTTCATGTTCGCCGAGGCGAAGAAGAAAGCCGAGTGAGCAGCTCAGCACCAGCCGCACAAGCCAATCCACAAGCACATGAACGACGAACGCCACGCGCTAGCAGACTCCCACTCACAAACCCACAAAGAAAACAACAATGTCTAGTGCACGTCACCACAGTTAAGAACGCGAACGCGAACCATCAGTCCCGTGGCTTTGCTCTCCTATCCTCGCCCTCTCTTCTGCATGTGCTGCAGGCGCTCCTGGATGATCTGCAGCTTCTGCGCACTGGTCGGCGTGGACACCAATTGCTCGTCAGGTTGTTGCTGCTGCTGGTGGAAGGACGATGACGACGAGAGCGTCAGGCGTGGTGGACGCGCTCGCATCTGCGGCGATGAAGCGGAGCGTCCGACGGAGTGTCGTCTTCGCAGCAGCGTGTCAGCCAGCTGCACGTGGATCTTCATCTCCCAGCTCGCGTCTTCACCGTTCTGTCCGTCGCCAGCCGTTGCTGAGCCACTCGAACTGCTCGCCAGAGCTCTCCGAGTGAACACGCGTACGTAGATGGCCGCGTTGCGCTTCAGGATCGGGATGATGAGCATCAGGAACGCCTGCTTCACCTCCATCGTCATCTGCTGCAGCTCGAGCGTGCTCCCGTCCGCCGCCAGGTTCTCCTCATCACCGTCACCAGCACTACCTCCGTTCTCAGACGACGGCGTCAGCGTCTCCATTCGCGCGAGCCAGTGCTTCGCAGCGAGCCGCTTGCTCTTGTCCGCCGTCCAGTTGTGCAGAACGAGCGACGTCTCTCGCGACGCGATGGTGAAAGGCGGCGCTGGGATCTCGTCGCCCTCGCTGCACTCAAACCAGTTCGCGAGCAGCTCGAGCACCTGGCGGTGCAGGCGACGCGCTTGCTTCACGTGGGACGCCGCGCCGACGCCGCGCTGCAGCGAGGAGACGAAGCGCAGGAACGACACGATGTCCTGCGTCAAATTGCCTGCAGCGGTGGCGGCGCTCTGGTGCTGGAGACTCAGCGCTTCCAGTGAGCTGGCGTTCGCTTCGCACAGACACAGCGCCGTGTCCAGGAAGTACGCAAACGACTGGAGCTGCGGCAGGAAATGGTCGAGCGCGCGCACTTGCTGCGTAATGAACGCCCACGCTCGCGCGTTCGTGTCAATATCGTCCACGACCGCGAAATCGTCGAACGCGTCCTCTTCAGCGCGCCTCTTGTCTTCGATCACCATCAGCTGCATCTCCAGCGCGCTCAGCTGGCGCTGCAGCGACTCTCGCGACGCGGCTGCCTGCTGACTGAGCTGCTGCTGCTCTGCTTGGACTGCGAGGAGCCTGTCACTCGCTGTGTCCGCAGCACTTCGTGCAGCCGCGAGCTCGTCCTCTCTCTGCTTCAGCGCCTGCTTCAGCTGTCGCGTCTCCTGCAACAGCGCCTTCACCTCCATCGCCGACCCTTTCAGCAGCTTGTCGCTCTGCGCTTGCTGCGAAGTCAGCTTTGCTAACAACTCCGTCGCTCGCTGCTCATAGCTGAGCTTGAGCTGGTCGATCTCGCGCTGCAACTGGTCTTGGATGTCTTGCATCTGCGCCACCAGCGAGAGCTTCTCAGCTTCCACACGATCGGCAGACTCTCGTGCCACGCTCAGCTCACTCTCCAGCGCGTGTGTCTGCTCTCGGAGCGAGTTCCTCTCGCTCTGCAGCGCCTCGACTTGTTGCTGCAGCTCTCCACTCGCTGTCTGCTGCTGTTGGAACTCATCAGACAGAGCGTCCTTCGCCTCTCGCTGTTCCCGCAACTCGCTCTCCAGCCGAGCGATCTCGTCGCTGCGCTGAGCCAAGTCCGCGTCCCGCATCTCCATCTCCTTCATCAGCGCGCTCCGGAGCTCCTCCGACACTTGCTCGCCGCCTTGGACTGCAGTCGCCAGCTCGTCCCTGCAGAGCGCGAGTTGGCGCTGCATCTCGTCCTTTGTGCACGCAACCTCCAGCTCTTTCTCCTGCAGCTGCTGCTGCATCAGCAGGTTCGTCTGGCTCAGCGCGTCCAGCTTCCGCTCGTGTTCGCCTGAGACGCGCTTTGCCTCTTCGAGATCACGCTCCAGCATCGCTTTGGCAGCGAGCAGATCGCTGTTTTCCGCCTCAAGCGCGCGCAGTTGATCCTCCAGACGACGAATCGAGATCTCGTGACCCAAGCTGCTGCTTCGCTCGTGGGCTAGCGCTTCGCTGAGACTCGCGAGCTGCTCGCCCTGTCCAGCGCTCGCCGCCTCTCGATCAGCAACACTAGCTGTTCGCTGCTGCTGGAGCTGCAGCACACTGCGCTCCGTCTCCAGCTGCTCTCGAATCGCCTCAAGCTCGCGCAGCTTCGCCTCGACAGCGCCGCGTCCGGGGCTCTCAGTGCGCTCCGCTTCATTGAGTACCTCGGAGTCTTCAGCAGCGTCAACCTCAGCAGCGTCAAGCCCAGCAGGGCCGAGCACCTCCTCCGCGGTGTCGCTCTCCTGCTGACTCGCGTCATCTCGCTGCTGCTTGATCAGCTGGAGCTCCGTGACGAGGAAGTCGTACTTCTCTTCGATGAACTGCTTCTCGTTCTCCACGTCGAGCGCGTGGGATTGGAGCACCACGAGCTGCTCACTGAGCTCCTCAAGCTGCAGGCAGAGCTCGTCGCGCTCCTGCGTGAACGTCGCCTGCTGCTCCAGCATCAGCGCCGTCTGCTCGTCCAGCTTCGTCTTGAGCGAGTACAGGTTCGCGAGCAGCCCGAGCTTCTCGCGCACCATCTCCTCTACGACCGACGTCTCGTCCTGCTGCTTGCGCTGCTGCTGCTGCTTGTGGTCGTCGCTGTCGTCTCCGTTGTGCGACTCGATCGGCTCGGTCTCGACTGTGAGGTGCTCGCTCTCTTCGTCCTGGTTGCTCCTGATCTTATCCGCGCCTTCCGCCTCGCTGTAGTCGTCAGCCGAAGGCTCGGGCTCGCGCTCTGTTCCAAGCTGGTTCGACACAGCCGATCGATGCTTCCCACTTGCCGTGAGCAGCTCGTGCTGGTGCTTCAGCGCCTCGTGCTCCTGCTTGAGCTGCTGGTGCTCGCTCTGCAGCTGCAGCAGCTGCGCGCGCGCGTCCTCTCGTTGCATCCGCGCGTGCTCTGCTGTTGCTCTGAGCGCTGCTGTCACCTCTGTATCGTGGCGGTTTGAGATGTCGTTGCTGCTGCTGCTGCTGTGCGCGTTCTCGTGGAGCTCCTGCGGCTGCTGCGTGGAGAACGAGAGCTGCTGCTCTAGCGCCTGCTTCTCCTTCTTCGTGCGCGTCAGGTCGGCGCGCATGAGCTTCAGCGCCTTGTACGCGTCGCGCAGGTCCTTCTCCATGCTTCGCTCGCTCCCCCTTCCTCGGACGTCTCGCTTCGATTTTTATTCTTTTTCGCGGCTTTTTGGCAACCGAATCTTGGGCGAGAATTTGATTTTTTCGCGTTTGACGATGTTGTGACACCTCGGGGCATTAATCTGAAATGTCTCCATTTGGGTCAGTGGGGATGTCCACGTAGTGCCATGCTCGTAGTGCCATCACGCTGAGCAAGAAGGAATCGAAGCAACAACCATCACAAACGCACTCGCGCATGAGAGCAGCCTCGTGCGAGACGCCATGCAGCAAGACGCGGGCGGCAGGCAAGCTACTTGTGGCTCTCAGCAGCGTCAGTCAGTCTCGATCCAACGCCTCTTTCAGTATGATCTGACTGCATACACCTGCGAGGAGCTCGTGGAGACACTGAAGTAAATCCCTAGAGGCATCTGGGAGGTGGCGAGGAGTTCGAGATCGATCTCTCTTGGCTTCACTCTCTCTCGTTATCAGCATCACTCTCTCACAGTTGCTGTCACAGCTGATCATCAGTGCAAGGTATGCTCGTTCGCTACAGAGCTGCTGCTTGTTGCGTCGATCCTGCTCGAGTCTACCCCAAAGTGTGAGCTCGCTTCTCATGACGACCAAGACACTTCACGAGATGGATAAACGACGCGAACACAAGAAAAGTCAAGAGCTCGTTTTCCGATTTATTCGCTTAGAGCCGCGACGCAGCCGCCGCCTGGCAGACCACCACACCGCAGGAGTCGCCACGCGCGAAGTCCGAGCCGAGCCGAGCGCCATCCGAATTGCTGCAGTCGTCTCTCTCGCTTGTCCTCCGCCCGCGCCGCCCTCTGCTTCTCTGCTTCTCTGCTTGGTCCGCTGGCTCTGCTGCTCCGGAGATGCGCCGCGGCGTCTAATGATTAAAAACCGTGTGTATTTGGACGCGAGGACGCTTAGTTCTTGCGGGCGGCAGCGATGGTCTTCTTGATCAAACTAGACTTCTGCTTGCGGGCGATCATGGTCTTGAAGCGGTCGAAGTCCGAGAGCTCCGCGCGCGTCTTCTTGTTCGCGATCTTCTTGGCCCACGTGGAGTTGTCCCACTTGGCAACCGTGCCGTCGTTGGCGAGCGCCTTCTTCAAGGTCGCTTCGCGCGCCTGGCGTGGAACCTTGATGGTCAGGTCCGTGAGCGCCAGGCGCTTGAACGAGATCACCTGGCGCTTCACGCCCGTGACGGAGAACGGGCCGTCGATCAGCGCCTTGTTCTCATCGACGACGTCGATGATCGTGGCGATCTTTCCGGAGTCAGGTCCGTAGTTGATCAAGGCGACACGGCCAATCGTGACAAATCGGTTAAAAGTCTGTCGGCAGGCACAAGAGACAGACAGACACTGTTAGCAACCTGCACAGAGGGTCAGTTCGGACGTGTGGGGGGCTGTGTGGGTGTGTGTGGGGTGTGGGGTGGGGTGGAGCAGGCAGCGGGGTTCTGGACTACGCGACGGGCTGCTTCCGCGATCGATCTGCTCGCTCGCGTTCTTGTCGCTCTCTCCACCTGCATCTCGAGCCGCTCGTCGGTGAAGCGAAGCTGCTGTCGTCACGCTGTCTGTCCATGCAGCTGAATCAGGTCGACTCTCTCTCTCTCTCAATCCTGTGCTTGTCTATCGGAGCTGCTCATCCACATCAGTCGATCGCCGGGTCGAGAAGATGTTGGGTCGTCACGCCTGTCGGTCAGGAGGAGTTGCTCGAGCCGTCCGCCTGCTCGCCTGTTTCTCTCCACTCTCGCCTCGCACCGCACCGCACCGCACCGCACACACACACGCACGCACACGCACGCACACAGAGAGACAGAGAGAGCGGTCGACGCCTCCACTCACCATTATTCTAGGAAAACGCCAAACGAACTAATGCCTGAGGCTGCAGCTTTTGCCGTCGGGGCCGCGTGCGGCAGCCAATCCCGAGCAGTGCTGCCCGTCCGAACCAGTCAATCTTGCCCTTCCCCTCGCTGAGCACTTTGGGCGAATGAGAGGCGAGGAGGTGGGAATTCGCGTCTCTTGATTCGCTGAAATGGAGCGAAGCGGATTGGCGCCAATCAAAACGGAGGAGGAGGCATTTTCTCGCGCTGAGCGAAAACGCCTATGCAGCTCCCCCGCAGTTTCGAGCAGCATGGGAACCCCGCATGTGCACCTTTGTAAGCGAGAGAGCTGTTTCGAGCGGGGTGATTGGGTGATGAAGCCAACGCCAACCAGCCAATCGATTCTTGACGCTCTGATCACTCGCTCGCCATGAAAAGCGCTCCGCTAAAGTACGACCCCTTCTCTCTCTCTCTTGCTCTCTCGAATGCCGACCTGCCGCCGCAAGCCGCCGCCAGCCACCGATGCGCAGTTAGTTTAGAACCTTTCGAACCCCAGACAAGCACCAGCAGCCATGCCGTTTGTCAAGGTCAGCAAGAACAAGGCGTACTTCAAGCGCTACCAGGTCAAGTATCGTCGTCGCCGCGAGGGCAAGACGGACTACCGCGCGCGCAAGCGTCTCATTACCCAGGACAAGAACAAGTACAACTCGCCGAAGTACCGCCTCGTCGTGCGCATCACCAACAAGCAGGTGATCTGCCAGGTCGCGTACGCCGAGATCGACGGCGACAAGGTGCTCGCGCAGGCGTCGTCGCTCGAGCTGCCACGCTACGGCCTGTCGGTCGGCCTCAAGAACTACTCGGCCGCGTACGCGACGGGTCTGCTCGTGGGCCGCCGCGTGCTCGCCAAGCTCGGTCTGGATGAGGAATACGAGGGCAACACGGAGGTGGATGGCGAGATCGTGAAGACCGAGTCGAACGGCCGCACGTACTTCGTGGAGGAGGTCGCTGACGAGAAGCGTCCGTTCCGCTGCTACCTGGACGTGGGTCTCCGCACCACGACCACGGGCAACCGTGTCTTCGGCGCGCTCAAGGGTGCCGCTGACGCCGGTCTCGACATCCCGCACTCGGAGAAGCGTTTCCCGGGTTACAACCGCGACGACAAGTCGTACGACGCGGAGGTGCACCGTGACCGAATCTTCGGTGTGCACGTGGGTGACCACATGAAGGAGCTCGAGGAGGATGACCCTGAGATGCTTGCTGCCCACTACGCCAAGTACCAGGCTGCGGGCATTTCGGGCGACGACATGGAGGACCTCTTCACGAAGGTGCACGAGGCGATCCGTGAGGACCCTTCGCCGGCGGCCAAGTCTGGCTACGTGCCGGACAAGTCGTTCAAGCGCCAGGCGAAGCGTTCGCGCCAGCAGCGCCAGGCCCGTGTTGCCCAGAAGAAGGCTTACGCCGCTTCGAAGCAGTAAGTGCTACGCTTGTCTCTCTTGTAGACAGACAGCAGCAGCATTTTGCCGTCGGGTACCTTTCACCTTTCGGGGGTTCTACGTCCATGCCTCACACTTGTTGTGTAAGTGGATAACATGAAAGCTAAACACCATCATCACCCTGCTGTCTTTTTTCGTCGCGTGTATCTTGTGTTGTGTTCTCCCTGTCTGAGCTTGTCGTGCACGCACGCCACAGCCGTCGCGAGAAGATCGTGAGATCCCATGAGAGCTCGTGGTGATCATGTTCGTGAGGACGAATTGGTGGCATTTCACTCAACCCACTGAATAGACTGTCGCACTTAGCACTGCACATACGTTAACCAAGTCAAAATCGCGCTTGGCAAAATCACTCCATTCGAAACAAAAGTCGACAGCAAAACGCCAGCACCAAACAACGCCAGCAGCAGCCAACGACGAGCAGACATGTCGTTCTCCATGAAGCTGCCGGCGGCTAAGGACGCGAAGGGCAAGAAGCAGTACGGACTTATTCTGCCGAAGAAGGACGCCAAGAAGGTGCGTTTGCAGTCATCTCTCTCTATCTCTATCGCAGCCTGTGCCTCACGCTTTGCCACGATCCACTCCTGACACACACAGGAGATCAAGACGGGCTTCAATGCGTTCGCTGCCAGCAGCAGCGGCACCGCTACCAGTAGTGCGCCTGCAACTGCCGCGCCAGCCAGCGCGAACGCGAGCCAGGCGGCGCTGCGGCGCAAGGTCGGCGAGGACGCGGCGCGCAGCTACCAGGCGAGCCAGGTGGAGCGCGCGCACCAGCAGGCGCTGGCGGAGGACCCGTCCGTGTTCGACTACGACGGCGTCTACGACGACATGACGAGCGAGCGGCAGAGCAAGGCGTCGCAGCGCAAGGCGCAGCGCGAGGCCGAGAAGAAGCAGCCAAAGTACATCGCGAACCTGATGGAGAAAGCCAAGATCCGCGAGATCGAGAGTGAGCGCATCCGCGAGCGGCGACTGCTGAACGAGCGCAAGGCCGACGACGCGCTCTACGGCGACAAGGAGAAGCTCATCTCGGCGTCCTACAAGCGCAAGCTCATGGAGATGAAGAAGTGGGACGCCGAGGACGCACGGCTCGACGCGCTCGAGGACGCCGAGGACGTGACGAAGCGCGGCGAGCACGCCATGGCGGGCTTCTACGCCAACCTGCTCAACAAGAACATCGCCATGGGCGGCTCCACGGCCAACGCCAAGAGCGCGTACACCGTCGGACGCGACGGGAAGCGCGACGAGAAGAGCACCGATGAAGGCAAAGCCAAGCCGCAGGATCTGCAGGAGCCGCAGGAGCCGAGCGAGAAGAGGCGGCGTGGTGACGAAGAACAGGAGGGCGACAGCGTAGCACCCACCGCATTGCCAGCTCAAGCAGCGCGCGTTGAGCAAGACGACGAGCGGAGAGCGCGCAGTGCGGACGCCAGACCGAGCGCTCCAGCGCCACAGAAGGTTGCCGCAGACGCGCCAAAGCCGAGCAAGGAGGACGCGATCTCGGCGGCGAAAGCGCGCTTCTTGGCGCGCAAAGCGCAGCGCGAGCAGGCTTCCAGCAGCAGCACCGCACAGCCGTAGAGGGACGCATTGGAAGCGAATGGTCACAGTCTGGATGAGGAGCGCAATGTCCTTTCTGGGTGTATTTCAGTTAATAATAAGTGGGTGGAAATGCATGGAGACGAGCGATCCTACGAGGCAGCGACGGACGCCACAACGCCACAGCGCCTGCGCTGCGGACACGAACTACATCACGACTACGGCGACTTGGACGAACGCACAGGCGAGTGGACAGGATCAGCTTCGTGGACGTGGGGATTGGCTGCTTTTGCTGGGATTTGGTGGTTGCTTGCTTCGGTGGGGGGGAATGCCGAGCTCATGAGTCGCAGCCGTGCTTTTGCTTGGGGTCGTGCGGCTCTGGCTGGAATAAATATGAATAGTGATGGGCTGACGCGACGCGCCGGAGCGCTGTGCTCGCAGCATCGGGATCGATCGGCTAGTGCACCGGCTGGTACTGCTGGTGCAGCCCTATCAACGAGGTGGCCGCGAGGATCTCCAGGTCCTGGAACGACGGCGTCGTCGAGCTGCTGATGTGCGAGGTCGACGGCACGCTGTTGCCGCCGCTCGTAGCCATCGCCGCGCGCTCCGCGAGCGCAAGCCGAAGCTCCTGGCTCAGCTGGTTCGCGATCTTCGTCATGGCCGGCGCATCGTCCTTGCGGCCAGCAGCCGCGTCCGCACCGTCCTTCGCCACGCTCTTCTTCCGTGTCGACGCAGTCTTCTTGCGCTTCGGTGCTGCGACAGCGGCGACAGACGAGCCGTGTGGCGCGCTTGAGCCACTCGCGCTGCTGGACGACAACGCCGCCGCCTCGTCTGCGCTGGGCAGCGACGCCTCCATCTCCGACCACGTGCGCTTCAGCGGCGATGGCGACGACGTCGTGCTGCTGCTGCTGCTGCCCTTGCAGTGGCGCTCGGGCGACGACGGCGGCGACGCCGGCACGAGATGCTGCAGGTTCGAGGGCACGTCGAGCTTGTTGCCACGCGGGCCGCCGCGTCCAGTCGACAGAAAGTTCTTCACCTCGACGCCAGACTGCCGCAGCACGGGCTGCCAGAGCCGCTTGCGCGCGTTCGTGAACCAGTTCGAGAGCTGCTTGACCTCGATGCCGGCTTCCGACGCCAGCTCCTCCTTCTCCTCTTCGCTCGGGTACGGGTGCGCAAAGTGCTCAGGCGAGAACATCCACGCCTTGAGCACGTTCTTCGCCTCGGGGTTGAGCGTCCCTCTGCGCGTGCCTTTCTTGCGCCGCTTGAGCTCTTCGGCGCTCAGGCAGCTCTCGTCGAGCGACGACAGCACGGACGCCGGCGTCTTATCCGTGGGCGACGCCTCGGGACAGAACGACGCGACGCCGGGCAGGAAGTGCGGCGTCTCGCAGTGCGCGACCGACAGGTGCAGACTACTCGATCCGCCCATCGACGACACTTGCGACGGCGACTGCGCGTCCTGCGTGCTGCCACACGTGCTGCTACTGCTACTGCTGCTGCTGCTGTCGTACGCCATCGTAAACGACGGTAGACGCAGGTCCGTGCGGCGCGGGTGCGAGATCGCGTACTGGAGTCCGGGCAGCTTGGACATGGACGGCGACGTCACGGGAGCCATCGCGCCGCGACTGCCGGTGAGCAGTGGGGACGCCAGCAGCTCTATCTCTTCTGCGTGCGTCTGGTGCGAATGGTGCGAATGGTGCGTCTGCTGCTGGTCGGCGAGCAGCAGCAAACCACCTGTCGTGCTGCTGTTCATCCTCTACGCGTCGACGTGTCTGGATACCAACCAAACGCGTTCGTGCTCGTGCTCGATCTCGTGCGAATCGCCGACTGATGGCGAGAGGCGGCTCGTGCTGCTTGCTGCTCGTAGTCGCGCGCTCTCAGACAGCCCTGATGGACTCGTGCGCGTGTTGCTCTCCGTGTGCTGGGCGACCGCGCGTGCGTGACGATGGGACGCGGCGCTGGTTGCTTTTCGGGACGCTGGCGTGGGGTGGGTGGTGCTTTTTGATGCAAATCAAAAATGCAGCACTGTCGTTCTCTCGCACGTGTGTCTCGCTCGCTCGCTCGCTCGGTCGTTGTGGGTTTGTCAGGTCGCTTTGGCACTTGCGCTCAGTATGGAGAGTGGGACCTTCGCGCGCTTGCGATCCAGAGAGAGAGAGAGAGCGAGTTGTTGCCTTTTTGGGCAAAGGAAAGCAGCGAGTCAGTCAGTTGGCGTCAGGCGGCTCGTGTCGTCTCTTGAAAGGCGCGAGCGGTGGCGAATTGGAAAATACGGACGCTGCTGACTAGCAACAAGCGGCGGCAATGGACGTGTTGTCGTTGTCTACGAGCGCTTCCTCGTGCGGTGGTAGAAGATAGCGAGGCAACGTAAAGTAAGGGTGACAAGCCAAAGAGCCACGAAAACAAAAAAGGTGGAAGGAAAGCAATGGGGAGTTTGTATGGTCGCCCTCACGCCAATCGGTCACACCATGTGGTCAGCCTTTTGTGGGGTTTCGACTGCTGCCCGCGGCTCGCTGCCTGCCTGCAGCTCTGCCCGCATGCCTTCTCCACACACGCGCACACACGCACGATCTCTATCAAGTCGCCTCGCTCAGAGAGGCGAGGCGCCTCCGCATGGAGCGGCGGCGGCGCTCGCCTCTTCACACGGGGAAAATGTGCTTGCTTCGCTTTGATGGCGCCGCAGCTTTCATAGATTGCGATAGGTTGCGGTTGAAACGGATATGGAGGGTTACATTACCGATAGCTAACGGCGCGATCAGTGCGCTGTCTGAGAGTCGATAGGAAAAATGTACTTTACGTCGGCTGGATTTTTGGTGGGTTATATTTTTGGTAAATTACCTGTGACCGCATTAGAAGCCCTCGTGTCGTGAAAGGGCGTGACTGCTCGTGGGTTGTTTCTCCTTTCTGATGGGCTGGCAAAAAAAGCCGCGCATAAATAAACGATGGCCATCAGGAGTGGGTGCTTGTGTGTCGCTCTGCTGCAGAGAGAAGGCTTTTCGCGCAAGCAATCACTCCGAGACGCATGCACACACAGGCGCGCGTGCGCCTCTCAAAGCGTCACCAGCGACGCTTTGCGCCATTCGATTGGCTCTTGTTTGCTTTTGGAAGAAAGAAAATAACGGACACAAGTCGAGTTGAGTTGCATACTGAAAGCCCGTGTCCGTTTCGGATCTTCATGCCCATCAAGCAGCAGACAGCAGCAATAGCAGCGAGTTGTATGCCCATCAGTCAGTCGCGGATCTTCTTTTTGCTTTCGTTCGCGGCGCGTGCGTGTCAAGTTCCGCTTTTTGAAACCACCCAGGAGCCCGCATTCTCCGCGCTGCATACAAACGCACATAGCAAAGTGGCATGCTGGCTTTCGACGGCGCTGCTGCTGATCCGCATCACGACTTGGATACATCTTTTTGATTGACCAGGCAGAGCTCTTCGCGTTTGTATGAGGTGCGCGCAGCTCGTGCAGGTGAGCGGCCGTGTGTCTTTTGGCCCTGACTGCGTGCGCTGCGCCAGGATGTGAAAATGCGTCTGAAGCCAAGTGGGAAAATGCGAAACCCCCGCTCGACGCCAACGTGCGGCGGAGACATTTCCCGATGCGACACGAGCGCAGCCACAGCAGCAGCAACAACAACAACACGCCCGCGCGCCTCGACTCTTGCTTGTCGCCTCCAACAAAAATGGGATGAAAAAGCGAAACACCCACTGCCGCGATTTTTTGCTTGGTTGAAAGGATGACTCCGAGCAGGACGGCGCGGATCCTGCGTTGATCATGTGCGCAGTGTCGAACGAGCAGAGCGGCGGGTCATCTCTGCAGATGTGTGGGATTTGGAAATGGCATGAGCGCCTTGTTCTTGCGAGGTTCTGGCTGGTGCTTGGGATCAATGAAAAGCAACGCGATCCTGAGTCAGGGCTCGCGTCTCGCTCACTTCATGCCTCAAAACTTCAATGTCCGATAAAGTACGAAGGGATCGATCATTCGACAGATAGCGTGGGACACATAGCTCTAGAGCTAAATCAGGTCGCAGTCCATGTGGGCCACGCCACTCCATCGCGCTCATCGCAACACCACACACGACGAGGGGTGCTTTAACAGCACGAGCTCCTCCACATCCAAGAAGCAGAACAAGCGCTCCGTCAAGATGCAGAGCTCGAGTCGCGCGGTGCTGCGCCAGTCTGTGCGCGTGGCGCGCGCCAATGCCGCGTCACTCTCCACCACCTCGGGTCGCGCGCTCGCCGCGCACGCCTCTGCGCTCTCCCGCCCCCTGCACGCGGCGCCAGTGGCCGTCGCGCTCGCCGCACACGCCAAGAGCGCGTTCCAGCTCGCGTCTTCGCGAAGCTTCTCGAGCGCCGCCGGCGCGCCAGTGGACGTGCCTGTGCCGTCCATGGGCGACTCGATCTCGGAAGGCACGGTCGTGGAGTGGCTCAAGAAGCCTGGCGACTTTGTCGAGACCGACGAGGTCGTCGTGGTGCTCGAGACCGACAAGGTGAGCGTCGACGTGCGCGCGCCGTTCTCCGGCACGCTCGCGCAGCACTTGGCGAGCATCGACGACAACGTGCTTGTCGGCGCGCCGCTCTTCCAGCTCGTGAAGGGCGAGGGGACATCGTCGTCGTCGTCGTCGTCGTCGTCGTCGTCGTCGTCGTCTGCCGCTGCGCCAACGCCAACGCCTGCTGCCGCTCCTGCTGCGGCTCCGGCTGACGCTGCGACGCCAGCGGGCGAGCCAGAGATCGTGAACGTGCCGTCCATGGGCGACTCGATCTCGGAAGGCACGATTGTGCACTGGTCCAAGAGCGCGGGCGACCACATCGCCGCGGACGAGGTCGTGGTCGTGATCGAGACGGACAAGGTGAGCGTCGACGTGCGCTCGCCCAAGGCTGGCGTGATCCAGGAGGTGCTCGCCAAGGTAGACGAGGTCGTCACGATCGGCGCGCCGCTGTTCAAGCTGGTGCCAGGCGCGGCACCTGCGTCGGCTCCAGCGGCTGCTGCTGCATCGACTCCTGCGGCTGAGCCGAAGGCTGCGGCTGCGGCTGCGGCGCCAGCGCCAGCTGTTGCTGCTGCTCCGAAGACTCAGGTCGCGCAGCCGAACGTGGACCTGACCCACCCGCTGTTGCTCACGCCGGAGCGCGCGACGCGCCGCGAGAAGATGAGCCGCATGCGTCTGCGTACGGCCGAGCGCCTCAAGGAGTCGCAGAACACGAGCGCGAGCCTCACGACGTTCCAGGAGGTGGACATGACGAACATCATGCAGCTGCGCAAGCAGTACAAGGACGCGTTCGAGGCGAAGCACGGCGCGAAGCTCGGGTTCATGTCGGCGTTCATCAAGGCGAGCGCGTCGGCGCTGCTGGAAGTACCGGGCGTGAACGCCATGATCGACGACGCGCACCAGGAGATCGTGTACCGCGACTACGTGGACATGAGCGTGGCCGTGTCGACGCCGAAGGGTCTCGTGACCCCCGTGATCCAGAACACCGAGTCGCTCGGCTTCGCCGACATTGAGAAGAAGCTCGCCGAGCTCGCGGAGCGCGCGCGCGCCGGCAAGCTCACGCTCGAGGAGATGACTGGCGGCAACTTCACGATCTCGAACGGCGGCGTTTTCGGCTCGCTCATGGGCACGCCGATCATCAACCTGCCGCAGTCGGCGATCCTGGGCATGCACGCCACGAAGATGCGTCCTGTGGTGCTCAACGGCCAGGTGGTCGCGCGTCCAATGATGTACCTCGCGCTCACGTACGACCACCGTCTGATCGACGGCCGGGAAGCCGTCACGTGCCTCAAGGGCATCGCCGACAAGATCGAGAACCCGGAGCGTCTCCTCCTGGACTTGTAGGCGCCTCATGCAATCGACAATGTCAGGTTGTGTCGTGCTCCGACACTATCAGAGTGAAGAGAGCGACCAGAGCATGCAAGTCGGAAGCGAACGAGTGGACTGGTTCGACACACAAACAGCCCCGAGCAATAAACAAACGCAACGAGATTCCTTACTCCCTCGACATCGTGTCTTGTATCTAGAATAAGACCAGGATCGCATCCCTCACACACTCACATAACTTTCAGCGAGCTCCACGTCTTCACTTGTGCGCCAGCAGCACTTGCGGCAGTTGATCTCCCCGCACTCACTTTTTCTCAACGCTCGCAAACACAAAGAGAGAGAACGACATCAGTCGCAATGGAGTCGTTCCTGTGCATCGTCGCGGGCGAGTGGCGCCGGATCGCTATCGAACTCGATTCCCTCGACTCCATCGAGGACATGCAGAGCCGCATCCACGCGCTCCTGGATCTCGACGCCGCGTGCGAGGCGAGCGACATCCGCGTCTACCTCGCCGAGAAGCGCCGACACCGCGCCTGGTTCCGCGTCGACGACCCGGCGGTTGTTGACTTGAGGAGTGGTCGCGAGCCGCCTCTGGAGTTCTCCGAACTCTACCTGTCGGAAAAGAATCTGCTCCACCCACGCGATCTCATCCAGGAGTTCATCCCGCTCTGCTACCAGTGCTCGAAAGAGGAGGTGCATTTCTTTCTGGTGGTACCGGAGCCGCGCACATGGATCAGGATCCGGGTGCGGCTGAGCAAGCGCGCGACGAAGAGGAAGCCGGCGGAGTTCGTCCTCCCGACTCGGAAGCGCACGTGCGGGGTTCCAAAGTGTGCTAAGCTGCGTCGGAGTGGAGGCTTTTGCATTCGCCACGGCGGCGGCACGCAATGCAAAGCCGATGGGTGCTCCAAGCTCAGCCGGATCGGCGGCTTCTGCCCACCGCACAGCGTCTCCAAGCAGCACCGTGACGGGAGCCAGCAGCCAGCGTGATCGTCGCCGCCAGCGCGCATCGGGAGGTGAAGCTCGTGTCGCTTTCTGCGAGAAGCTTGCGCAGCGAAGCACACATGCATCGAGAGAAGTAGGCGAGAGCATTCGAGTTGGAATGTATCACCACAGGCGATGCAGTCACAATCGATCGCGATCACATCTTTGCCACGCTCGAAAGCTCGGCAACGGATCGAGACACACCTCGCTGAAACCGTGAACGAAGTCTCTTTGCTTGTGTCGGGAGGAGCCCACGCATCCGAAAAAGTCCGCCCTGCCGTCGGAGCACTTTACTCGGAGTATGAATCCCGATCTGAGGCATCGGAGGTGCTCGTCGTCTTGATCGCAAGGGTTTGCAAGCTGAGAGAACCGCTTGGGCATGTGGTTGCTGCTGAGCTTCACGGCAGTCATTTCCGATCGCACCAATTCATTTGCAAGCACCACCCTGCAATTCATTTTTAGGCACCTCGAGAGCGCATATCTTCACATACTTCTCGAGCCCAGCCAGTTAAGACCGCCGCACATCGCTTTTACAAGAAAGCGCCAAAACATCTTCAGATTTGTATCGCTCGCAAACGCTGCTTGCCGCTCTTCTCATTCGCGACAGCAGACCCGACTCTTTATCCGATCTCCTAGACGCCAGCGCACGCTTTTTCCTCCTTTTGGAGCTCTTCGCACACAATCCAAAGCAGCCACGTCGCGACTCGGACGCGCCAGCCAGCTCCGTGCACCTGCTCCCCCCTCGCCTCTGCGTCGCTCCGTCGCTCTTTGACAACATGGACGCGCCGCTCTCGCCTTCGTCGCGCAGCGGTCTGCGCCAGATCCCCGTGGTGTGCCCGGGCCACTCGCGGCCACTCGCCGAGGTGCAGTACAGCCCCGTGACGCCCGACGGCTGCTTCCTCATCTCGGCGTGCCACGACAAGCTGCCGATGCTGCGCCGCGCGGACACGGGCGACTGGATCGGCACGTTCGAGGGCCACAAGGGTGCCGTGTGGAGCGCCAAGGTGGACGCGAGCGCGCAGTACGCGGCCACGGGCTCGGCGGACTTCTCGGTCAAGTTCTGGGACGCGCTCTCGGGCGACGTCATCACGACGTTCGAGCACAAGCACGTGGTGAAGAGCGTCGAGTTCACGCCCGACGGCTCGCGGCTGCTGACCGCGGGCCACGAGAAGCTGCTGCGCGTGTTCGACTTGCTGGGCGTGAAGGAGCTCGTGGAGCACTACAAGGCGGAGGGTCGCACGGGCATCTTCGTGCCGCCGACGCCGCCGACGCTCGAGCTGCAGACGAAAGAGCAGATCCGCAAGGTGGTGGTGATCAACGACAAGCTCGCGGTGACTGGTGAGGTGGACGGCACGATCGTCGTGTGGAACATCGACGCCGGCGAGCGCGTGCACGAGTTCAAGGTCGACGCCGGCACGGGCGTCATGGACATGGAGGCTTCGCGCAACAACACGGTGCTCACGGTCGCCGCCGGCAAGAAGGTAGTGGATGACACGATGCTGGTGATGATGCGGCTTGTGCATGGGAGGAATGGGTTAGTGGTCTGACTGGTATGCGTGCTGCTCCCGCTCTGGCGCTGCTAGGTGTATTTCTACGACGTCGAGAACAAGTTCGCGCTGATCAACTCGTTCATGATGCCGATCTCGTTCGCGGAGGAGGGCGGTGCGTCGCTGCACCCGCACGACGACAAGTTTATCGCCGGCGGCTCGGACACGTGGGTCCGCGTGTTCGACTACAAGAGCGGCGAGATGCTCGAGTGCCACAAGGGCCACCACGGCCCGGTGCGGTGTCTGCGCTACGCGCCGCGCGGCGAGAGCTTCGCCACGGGCTCAGAGGACGGCACGATCCGCATCTGGCAGAGTGACTCCAAGTCCGCGGCCGCGGCGTCGGTCGCAGAAGCCGTCGCCCCGCCGACCGCAGAGTAAGGACGAGCGAGGTGTGATTGGAGGAAGGGCTGAGGCGTGTGAAGATGGCTGGTTGCTGGGCTTGGGGCCAGCAGAGGAAGGCGCTGCGATGAAGAGACATCCGTGCGAGCGCAGAGAGGATCTCCGAGTGACAAGGTGCTCCAGAGCGGCAAGCGTAGGTAAGATATGTGGCGCGCGTGGGGGCGATGCTGTGCGTGAGAGTGGATGGCTGGTGGTAGTGGGAAGCAAACAGGCAAAGCACCCGGAGCAAGAGGAACGAAACGCGTCGTCGTAAGAAATCACAAGCAAATCAATACAAAGTTACGAACCTCTCACTCTCTCGCAGACTAGCGATGCGTCGAGTACCACTGGATGATGTCGCTGAGCTCGATGAAGCCCGTGCTGTCGCCATCGAGATCCATCGCGAGCTCCTCGAGCTCGTTCTCGCTCAGCTGCATGCCCAGGTCGTCGAGGAGGAACTTGGAGAGCTCCTTAGCTTCCATGCGGCCATTGCCGTCCACGTCGTACGTCTCGAAGAGCTGCCGCATGCGCCGGATCTGGTTCTCCGCAGCCTTGCGCTGCGACACGAGCGCCGCCTTGTCCTGGAACCACTGGAGCGAGAAGCGCAGCAGATCCTCCGGGTGGTCACGGATCACGGCTTTCGTCCAGTCCTTGATCACGAGCGGTAGCTCCGGCGGCACCGCGATCTGCTCGGCCGAGAAAATGCGGTTCACGTCCATTCGTGAGTGTGCTTGGTGGGAGCGACGAGGTCGGTGGTGATGCACGACTGCCTCGTGTCTGGTGGCGGCGCTGAGCGGGCTTTCTCGTCTCGCTTTGCAGATGCACCGCGCGACTTCTCACAGCACGATGGCAAGAGCCGCAAGAACCTGGAGAACGCTCGAGTGGCACACCACGCTCCCCACGCCGCAACCGACGCCTTGAAACTGCTCGCACTCCTCTATCTACATCGTGGGCTTCCACACGTTGCTGTTGATCGTTGCGGGATCTCCCGAGAGCAGCTTGTACGCGTGCGTGACTGCCACAAACGCCTCGACGCGCTCGTCCGGAGTGCTGGTGTGGTAGTCCCCCTCATGGCCGTTCGACGAGCTCGATTGCTGGTTCGCGACGTCCATCGTTTTGTCCGGATGCAGCTTGAGCGCGAGCTTGCGGTACTGGCGCTTGATCTGCTGCGTCGTCGCGTCGCGCGGCACGCCGAGCACACCGAAGAAGTCCTTGCGCTCCCACATCATGCGGATGCGCTCCGGCTGCCAGAGCATGTCGCCGTCGAGGAACGTGTTGGGCGGGATCGAGCCGTAGAGTGTGTGCAGCCTGGAGAACGTGTTGCGCTGTAGCTTCATGCGTACGCGGGCGGCGCGGAACAGATCCTCTTGTTCGGTCTTGCCCTGATCCTTCCGCAACGGCGGTGGCGGGTTCGGGAAGCTCGCGTCGAACGGGGTCTCGTTCGATGTATCAGCTGATCCTGCCTCCGAGCCTGGCGCTGCTGCTGCTGCTGCTGCTGGCGGAGATGCTGCTGCGCCTGGCATGTTGCTGCTGCTGTGTTCCGCGTCTTCTCCTGCTGCCCCCGCTCCTGCTCCTGCTGCCCGTCCACTCTTTGGACTCGGTCCTGCTCCCATCGGCGCGTCCTGATCATTCGCTGACCCATCGCTCGACACTGGCGGCGTGCGTCGCTGCGTCGGCGCCAGCTTGGCTTTGAACCGACGCTCGCGCCGCGTCGCTGCGGGTCTCCCGCGAAGTCCAATGCGCGCATGCACGCCAGAGACTCTGGTCACCGTCGGACGAGGACACGTGCAGTGCGCGCCGCAGTAGAGACACTTGAAGCAAATGCGGAGCATGCCGCAGATGCGACTCGTAAACTGCTCGTTCCTAGCAGCGGCGCCGGCTGCTCCTCCGTCCGTGTCGCTCGACAGCGAGTTCGAACGAGGCTTCGCATGCACCCACTTGCAGCCGTCATTCGCTTCGACACAGCTCACGAGCATCGCGAGCGTCTTCTGCACGGCAGAGAAGCGCGTGGAGCAGCACATGCGGCAGCCACAGCTCACGCACACGCAGTGCAGGCAGCAGCCGAAGCAGCCGGTGCATCGGCGGCGCAGATCGCGACACCCCGAGCAGCCCATTCGCAGCGGCGCAGAACTCGCGCCGCGACTCTGTGCGCGCGCGGTGGGGCTCTTCCGAGATGATTTCGAGCCTGCTGTTGCTGGGGCCATTACTGGCAGAACGCCTGCTTGCTTCTCGCTTGTCGACTTGCCGCCTTTCGCTGCAGCAGCATTCGGCGCCCCGCCTTCTGCGACTGGAGGGACGGAGGGCACTGAACCTTTGGCAGGCGGAGCTCCGCTCTCATCGATCTCCATTGACTCGGCGCCGTTGTCGCCTCGCTTGCATGGCGCGTGAGCTACTTGAGATGCTGGCTGGCCATTTGAACTGTCACGAACGACTGGTGCGCTTTGGCCGTCGATTCTGGAACCAGCCTTGTCGAGCGAGGGCTCACTGGCTGTCGGTCGCAGCTCGTCGGGATTCACGACTGAACGCGAGCGCGCTCGACGTCGAGGAGCAGCGTTCGCTTCCGAAGACGCGTGGATCTGCGCCGCCACTTCATCGTCAACAGATTCGCCCAAAAACTTGCTCAGCGCTGCGACGCAAGACTGCGTGAGCGCATTACACTCACTCATCAGCGACCGGTGCTCCGCATGCAGCGGATCCTTAGCGTCGCTCGAACGCGCGCGCTTCGCCAGTGCCGCGTTGGTCACCTGGAGCTCATGCCGCAGCTTCTTCATCACGATCACGTCCACCGAGTCGTTCTCCTTGAAGACGCCAGTGTAGTCGATGTTCCTCGCTGCGTGCTCAGCATCGTCCGCCTCACGCTTCTTGTCGCTGCAAGCAGCTGACTTCTTCTCGGCAGCGCCAGGGTTTCCAGCGAGCGGTTGAGCTGACGCCACCTGCTCCGGCTTGGCGAGCTTGCCCTGGTGCCGCTTGTAGAAGAACGCCCACTGGTGCAGAAGCAGCGTCTTCTCGATCGCAGCTTGCTTCGCCAGCTCGCGCTTCAGCGCGTTCGAGTTCTTCACATGCGTTCGCCACGGAGCCGAGCGACCCACGACGTCCATGAGCGCCTTCATGGCGACCAGCGACTCGAGCAGCTGCTTTTGGTTCGAATCGATCTCTTCCAGAGACAGGTAGTGCTGCGTCTGATCTTCGAGCGTGAAACGGTTCTCCAGCTTGTCCAGCATGCTCGCTGGCGTCAGGCTCCTCAGCAGCTGCAGTTCATTGTCCGACGGTGTCGGCTCCAGCGCTGCCTGCAGTTCTGAAGCAGTCAATGGCGCGGCTTTGCCATCGCCGACACGAGCGTTGGACGACGACGAGACAGCAGCCTGTGTACTCAACGACGACTGACTCTTGCTCGCCTCTGACACACCGTTCTCTGCGTGCTTGGCCACCTCCATGTCCGCAAGATCGTCCTTCGCAGAGTAGAGCACTTTCTGGTTGTGCCACACGAAGAGCGCGTCCTGGAGACACGTGAACTTGTCGTACGTGCGGTCGCCGTCGCTCCCGTAGCCGAGCGAGTCCTCAAAGTCCGGATCAAACCACGAGCACGAGTTCGCCAGAAACACGGTCGCCCACTTGTGCAGCTGCAGCTTGATGTTCTCCACCACGATCTTCGCCATCACGTCCTTGAGCTGGTTCGTGAGGAAGATCACACTGTCCTGCTGCTGAGGGCTCTCGCTCGCTTGACTGAGCTTCTGCCGCACTTTCTCGCCAAGCGAAACCAGCACGACGTCGAGCTCACCCACGTGTCCCGAGAGTCTCTCCATCAGCGACTGCAGGTACGCGCTGGCGTTGTCCTTCGCTGCCGCCGCCGCTCTGTTGCTCTGGATGTCCTCCGCCACGTCCACTGGGATATCCTCCTCTTCTCTCCAGTTCAGCACGTGGTTCAGCACCTCTGGACAGTGCTCCACAGTCTCCCGCACGAGCGAAATCGGCAGCGAGTCCAGCAAACTCGACTCGATCGCGGACGACCGGATGGGGCGAAGAATGAACTTGAACAGATCCGACTTGAGCGTCTCGTCCGTGAGGACGTCGCGTCCAGAAGCAGGTGCATGCGCTGCTGCTCCTGCCGTGTTGCTCGCTGCTGAAGAAGCCCCGTCGCGAAGGGATTGCATGGCGTGGTAGTGGTATCCCAGCAAGTGCGCAGCCAGCGTGAGCGAGTGCAAGTTCACGAGCTGCCGCTGCACCGCACTCCACTGAGTCTTCTTCGACGACTGGAACAACTCAGGGGACGACGGGGAGCTCGGAGACGCGGCTGGTTTCTTGGCGTCGTCGATACTCTGCACGACTTGCTTCCCATACTGATCGTTCTCGGAAAGGAAGCCGCAGACAAGCTGCACGTCGCGCTCCGTGAGGATCCACCGCTTCAGCGCATCTTGGTTCTCCACGCCGTGGTCGAGCAAGAGCGGCTCCATGTAGAAGTACTGGCGCTCACCCACGACGAGCTGCAGCAGCTTGCAGTCGCTCTCGCTCGAGTAGTCCTGCACGAGGTTCAGATCGCGGTTCAAGCCCGGAACATCCCACGTCGACCGGAACGACTCGCGGCGATTCTCCTGAACTGGCGTCTCCTTGTGCCCGTTGCTCGACGCTGCTGCTCTCGACTCCCGCTGGACACTCGACACTGGCACTGCAGCTGGCGCGATCGATGAGGAACGAGAAGGATCACCAGCAGGCGCTTCGAACTCGAAGCCCGGAGCATCCTCACCAACTGGCTCAGCAGCCTCTTGGCGACCACGAACTCTCGAAGCGGACGAACTGGTCGCCTTCTTGAACGCCTCGAGCTTCTTAAATAACTTCGCCAAGTCGTCGTCCTTGGCAGAAGCAGCCCGCTTCGCAGCTTGCCCAGCCGACAGCAGCGACGAAGCAGCAATGACTGATAGCTTTCTCGTGCCAAGCCTCGGTATTCGGATGTCCGGGGCGACGACGCGGCGAACGCTGGCACTCGCATCTGCCCAGCACGCGTCGTGCGCCGCGCTGAGCTGCTCGATCTTCACGCGCTTCGTCTTCGACGCGCTGGAGCTCGGCGACGCGAGCACAGCACACTGCGCCTTCACCACGAGATCCGACACGCGGCGCTTGTGCTTGATCGCCTCGGCTTTGCGCAGCACCGCCACGTACTTGTGCTTCTCGATCGCTGCCTGGGCTTGCGCCCGTGCAGCCTCTTGCGCGATCCTCCTGGAGATCGCCGCGCTCCGCTGCAGTCGTATTCGGAACTCGTCAATCTCTAGCGCGTCGTCGCTGGCAGAAGCAGCAGCAGCACCAGCAGCGCCTCTGTTCCCAGCATCCTCTGTGCGGTGTATCCGCTTGCTCTCGCTGCCAATATCTTCGCTGCTGCCTCGTGCGTCTGCTTGCTTGCGCTTCCTGGGCAGCGCGCCGTCGGATCGACTCGTGCTCTCCAGCCCATCGCTCGCCACGCGCTCTGGTATTGCCGGTGCTCTGCCGACGCCTGTTCCTGCGCCAAGGCTGCTGCTGCTTATCCGTCCGCGCACAAGCTGCTCCGCGTTTTCAATCGCACTGCGCAGCAACCTCGCTCCGTGGTCGACCTGCAACCATTTCCGACACATCATCATACACACAGCACACAGCACACAGCACAGTCACTCACTCGTACTCACTCCTACCAACGCAGCAAAACACACACACACACGCACACGCAGCATATTTACCCTCTTTATTGTATCCGCCGACACCTGGAAGCTCATGGAGAAGCCTGTGCTGCCGCCGCCGCCACCGTTCGCTGCGTCGTGGTTCCGCGCGTCGCGCTTCCTGTGCGCGATGATGCACTTCGCCTGGCTCATGATCGCGTTGATGCGCGCGCCGCGGTTGCCGATCACGTGCGGGAGCAGCGCCTGCGGGTCGCAGTTCGTGGCCACCGCCACCACGCGCGTCACCTGCCATTGTCCCATCTCGTCCTGCTGCTGCTGACTGCGCGGGCCACTCAGCGACGCAGAGGTGGAAAGAGACGCCACGGAGCTCGCTCCACTGGCGATGCTACTCGTTGCTGCTGCTGCTGCAGCGCGCCTCCGCAGCGGTTTCTTCCGACTCGCCTGTTGGCTCTCGCTGCTGGTGCCATTGCCGTACTGCTGCTGGTGATTCAGCGACGACGAAGACGGCGCGCTGTAGTACGCGCGCGCAGTCACTGCAGATGGCGACGCGGACGCAGACGCGGGCGAGCGCGCGCCGGCGCCTCCTCGTCGCCGCGCCGGCAGCGGGAGCCCCGCCGCGCTGCTCGTGGTGATGATCGGATGCGCATTGCCGCCGTCCTTCACGCCGAGCGACGCGCCGACCGAGATGATTCCCATCAGACACGCCTAGATGCCCAGACAAAGGAGTGCAGATGCACGCAGGCGTCTCTGAGGCACTCGACGGAGCGGCGGATGCAGAGAGAGATGGAGAGAGAGAGAGAGAGAGAGGAGCTCGTGGCCGCCGACGTGCTCCCAGTCGCTCTCGTATTGGCGCCGACTTTCTCCCACCGCCAGTTGTTACTGTACTTGTCGTACCGGTATACTGTCTGCAAGCTGGATGAGTACTGGTATACTGATGCGAAGCAGTATGTCGACATATTTGCTCAGAATGGCTTTCTATCGTCGCGAAAGAAATGTCGATTACTCCAGTCAAAAATGCACTGTGGTCAGTCGTGTCAAGCACTCGATTTGAGCCGACAAGCAACATGACCTCCGACGACGACGCTCAGCAGCCGCAGCGACGCACGAGCTCGGTGACTTCGTCGGCAGCAGACAGCGCGCCACTCGTCGCGAGTCCACGTGGCTGCTCTGTGTCATCAGCTGCAGCAGATGCGCACAGCAATGGCGATGTCACGCGCCAGCCGAAGAAGCGCGCGCGGATCAGTCCCAACTCCACTGGCGTCCTCTCCAGCAGCGCTCGGACGGACGCCGAGCCTCCGCTGTCGCTCTTCCGCGTCGGGTGCCTGAAGGAGCGCCACGCGTCCTGGCGCGACCTCACCGCGTACCTGGCGTTCTACATGCACGCGACGCAGACGCGCATCGCCACGAGCGCGATCGTGAGCCTCTCGCAGCAGAACGCGGCGATGCGCGCGGGGCGAGAGACAGCGGCGTTGGCGACAGAGACGCAGCCGTGCGCTGGCAGCGGCAGTATCCGACGGCTCTTCCCCGAGAGCTCTGAGGCGTATTCGCGCACGTTTGAGTGCCGTGGTCTCCAGCAGCAGAGCGACGATGACTGTAGTCAGAGCCAGAGAGATAGCGTGGCTGCTGGTGCGTGTCCGTTCCGGTTTGTGGCGCAGGTTGTGCGCGACAGCGACGCGTGGCGCGTGCTCGTGCCGCTTGCGAGCCAGCACTGCGTCCACAACCACTCGGTGGTGGGCGGTCTGCGTGTTCCTCGCGCTGAAGCGACGCCCAGCAGAGCGAGGTATGTGAGCTCTCTTCCGAATGTCCATTGTCCTTTGAGTGGTGATGCTTTGAGCTGACGTGTGCTTGCGTTGCTTTGATCGTAGTGATCGGACACAGCAGCGAGCTACCGAAGATGCAGCTATTGGAGCGTCTGTGGAGGATCAGCCAGCGCTCAGGGACGGTGATGATAGGAGCCAAGAGAATGCTCAGCAGAGTGTCGGATCGGAGCCAGAGACTGGAGAGCGATCGACTGCTGGTGTCGAGGCTCGTGCGCTTGAACTAGACGCGCAGCTGCCGCCGCCAGGAGTACCATCGACACCAACAAGGCTGGCACAGCTGCCAACGCAGTGGAATCGTCCTCTGCAGGAGTACTACGAGTCGTGGGAGGAGTTCCTGAACTATGTCGACGAGTACGCGTACGTCACGTGCTCCAAGCTGATCCACCAGAAAGGCGTCGCAGTTGACATGCACAACCACAACATGCTGCTCGAGTCCACGCGACGCGCAACGATGCAGGCTCGAAGTGTCGGGAACGAGCACGTGGAGCTGGTGCCAGAAGAGTGGAAGGTAGTGTCGCGTCAGTTGAGGTGCCAGTCCAGCAGAGAAGGCGATGCCAGGCGCTGCACGTTCCACCTCCGAGCGCGTGTCGTGAAGGCAAAGGGAGTCTGGCGCGTGCATTTGCCCGTGCACAAGCAGAACGCGACGCACAACCACCCGCTGCGGACGCTCTTCTCGTTGTCGAGTCGCGAGAACGCAGAGCAGAGCGCTGCCGTCGCGGCGCCGAGTATGATTTCCAATCCACCGTGGCAGGCTCCTGGTGAAGGACATCGTCAGCAGTATCGAGCAAACGGCTCAACTGCACTGCTGCCGTTCCCCGAGACACGCTTGAAGGAGTTCCACGACTCGTGGGACGACTTCTTCGCGTACCTGAGCGTGTACGCGCACTCGGCGAAGCCAAACAGCATTGTGATCAGAAACACGACAAGCATCTCGGCTCGCAACCAGGAGATCCTCGAGTCCGGACACTTTGGGTTTCTGCTGCCGGAGTGGCTCAAGGCGTTTGCGTACGAGTTCGGCTGCAGTCCCGGCGAGCCATCGCGTTCAGATATCGAGTGTCCGTTCCGGTTCACTGCGCATGTGATCAGAGCGAACGATGTCTGGCGCATCCGCGTCCCGCTTTTGCTCCAGCGTTGTGCACACGACCACGAAGGAACGCGCGCTGCAGCGGAGACGGAGGCGAATCTGCAGCCGCCTGCGACTGCGAGGAGGAATAGAAACTTGCTGGACATCCGTTTGATCCCGAGAGACCACCCGCTGTACGACGCGATCTGCGAGCTGGCGAGGAGTCAGCATCTGGATCTGGATCAGGAAGAGCTACAGCGCCAACAGCGGACGATGCACTCGACTCGAGACCCGGCACCAAGCGTCCCCATACACCCGACAGGCTTGCTCGATGAACCAAGTGCAAGGTACGAGCTCACTCACATCTGTCTTTGTTGTGCCTGATGGAGCTGGATGCACTGCTGATCGCTTAATTTTGACAGCGCCTCCGATGTCCACAGTGGCAAGAAGCATGAGGTGAGAGCGGGTACGCACGACAAAGAAGGTGTCAAGGAAACAAAGGATAGTGGAGATCGCGGTGGCGAACGTGCGACAGAAAACCCCACCGCCACGCAGGACTCGAATACCATCTCCAGTTCCTCCAATGGCAGCAACGAGTCCCAGGAAGTGCGTGTCGCCAGCGTGCAGGAGTTCCATGCGTCGTGGGAGAGTCTCTCCATGTACCTGCACGAGTACATGCGCGAGACGAAGACGAAGATCGTGATCAGCGGGTCCGTCAGCGTCTCGAAGCGCAACAAGCAGATGCTGAAGAAGCAGCAAGCGCAGAGGAGGAGCTCTGGTGTGTGCTTGATCCCAGACGAGCTCAAGGTGTACCATCGCCGCTACATCTGCACCCACGGGTCGGAGAAGCGCAACCGGAGCCAGGGCTTGCGCCAGACGAGGCACTTGCGCGCCACGGGCTGCAAGTTCCAGTTCTCGGCGCACGTCGCACAGTTGGACAGCGTCTGGTGCGTCCACGTGCCGCTCAACTCGCAGTGCTGCGTACACAACCACCCGGTGGAGCAAGAACAGTTCGAGAACTACTCGAGCCACCGCGCGATCCCGAAGCTGCACCCGCTGTACGACGAGGTTCGGAGAATGGTGCTCGCAGGCTCGGACAAGACGGCCGAGATCTTCGAGTTCATCCGCGCGAGCTCGAGCTTCAAAGTCACGAAGAAAGACGTGCGCAACATGATCCAGGCGATCAAGAGGAGCTGAGCCACAAATGGTGGTTACTAGATGGGAATACAACGACAGATGACAAGGTGCACCCACTTCACCTCATTGTGGGTGCATCCTGGGATGATGTATATACTGGCATTGAGACCCCGAAACGCGATCTCCTCCGCTCCACAAGTAGCTTCATTTCGGAATCGGAGCTCCAGCACACAAGTCTCCGCAGCACATCACATCAGATAGCGCACCGCAACACTCCGAGTCAGAGTCACCATGGGCAACAACCACTCGTCGCGCCAGCTCTCGGACGTTCCGCTCGTGTCGCAATCGCACGAGCCCGTGAGTCTCCGCGACTGCGGCGCCGCCGCGTCTCTCGTGCTCTCGACCGCGACGAAGCTGCGCCTCGAGGAGGTGAACAAGGCGCTCTCAGTCTTTGATCACGCGACGGGCGAGCTGCTCTTCCGGTACGACGAGCAAGCCTTTCCCGAGTGGACCGAGAAGCTGCTCGTGGATGCCAAGAACACGCCGATCGTGATGATGGAGAAGAAGCTCGCGTTCGTGGGCTACTACACCATCAAGACGCCCGAGGCTGAGGCTTCGCTGCGCCGCGAGATCTGCCAGATCGAGGCGGTGTTGTTCGACTTCATCCTGAACATGAAGCTCAAGCTCGACGACGACGCGTCGAAAGAGAGGCTCCTGATCGAAGTGGACACGGACTGGCGACAGCGCAAGGGAGTCATCTGGCTCGCGCGCGGAGCAATGGCAAGCAAGAGCCGGAAGCACCGCGAAGAGCTTCGCGAGGCGATCTGCAACGTCGCGTACAGGGACAGCGGCTACGACGTCGAGGGCGCGGCGGGCGTGGACCTCACGATCATCGCGCTGCTGTGCATCATCCTTCACGAGACGGTGGACAAACCAGTGCACGCATACTTAATTCCAGGGATTGCGCATAGTTAAGTTCCTCATTTCTCAATCGTCGCGAAAGTGTATCTTTTCAGGTTTGAATCCTGATTTGGGCCAATTTTCCGATACCGCGGAATGAGTCGATTGAGCTTCGACTTGAGTCAGAACTCGCGCACTGAAAACGTCCACATTCGCAAAATATACTTTTGTTTCTTTTCTCGACATTTCGCCACTCTGTCTAAAGAATCAAACCTTGACTGCTTGAGCGAACCTAGACAGTCAGCAAAACCGAACCTTAAGTATCCTCGTTTCGATGAACCAATCTCAGTGCCCAAGCCTGCGCATTTGACTCCACCAACAAAAAAGTATCAAGAGCGATGGCGACGAATGAGCTCCGGGTGGCGACATGCGCCGCACCGACGAACATCGCGGTGATCAAGTACTGGGGCAAGGACAGCGAGGCGCTCAACACGCCGCTGAACTCGTCCGTGAGCGTGACGCTGCACCAGGACCAGCTGCGCGCGAAGACGACCGCCGCGAGCGCGCCGTGGTTTGCGACCACGCAGCTGTGGCTCAACGGCAAGGAGCAGCCGGTGAACAAGCGCGTGGCGACCGTGATCCGCGAGATGAAGCGCGTCGCGCGCGAGCCGCAGCGGTGGGAGCGCGCGCAGCTGCACATCGTGTCGGAGAACTCGTTCCCGACGGCGGCGGGGCTCGCGTCGTCCGCCGCCGGCTACGCGTGCCTCGTCGCGACGCTCGCCGAGCTCTTCGAGGCGCAGGAGCAGTTCCCGGGCCAGCTGTCGACGATCGCGCGCCAGGGCTCCGGCAGCGCGTGCCGCAGCCTCGACGGGGGATTCGTGCGCTGGGAGAAAGGCAGCGGCGGTGAGCGCTCGGACGGCTCGGACTCGCGCGCGGTGCAGGTCTGCGATGAGCTCCACTGGCGCGAGCTCTGCGCGATCATCTGCGTCGTGAACGACCGCGAGAAGGATACGAGCAGCACGAGTGGCATGCAGAACAGCAAGCGCACGAGCGCGCTGCTCCGCTTCCGCGCCGAGCACGGTACGCGTTGCTGCTCTTGTGTATATTGATCGGCATCGCGAAGTGTTCATCTTGATGCTTAATCCATCTTGAGTCCTATATGTTTTGTTGTTGTGTGTATGCTTTATAGTGGTGAACGACCGGCTGCAGGCGATCGAGCGCGCGTATCGGAGCAAGGACTTCCCCGCGTTCGGCGAAATCACGATGCAGGACAGCAACCAGTTCCACGCGACGTGCCTCGACACGTACCCGCCGATCTTCTACCTGAATGAGGTGTCGCGCCGGATCATCAGCCTCGTGCACGCGTACAACGCGCAGGCCGGCCGCGTGCAGGCCGCGTACACGTTCGACGCCGGGCCGAACGCCGTCATCTTCCTCGAGCAGCAGCACGTCCAGGAAGTGATGGCGCTGCTGCTCCAGCGCTTCCCGTCGTCGTCGCCAGTGGAGATCAAGTCGTCGGTGGCGGTGGATCGCGAGTACGTCGTGGACCCAGCGCTGCTCGCAGCGGTGCACAGAGCACCAGCAGCGCCAGCGGAAGACGCGAACAGCATCAAGATGTTCTACGTGTCGCGTGTCGGCGGCGGCACGCGAGTGCTCGGGTCGGACGAGGCGCTCGTGGACATGGCCACGGGCGAGCCAATTCTTCGTCCGCAGAAGAGAGAGCAGGAGGCAGGTGGCACAAGTGGGTGCTTTTGGGACCGCCAACTCCAGGAGAACGCGTGGCTCCCGTACGCGGTCGCGATTGGCACCGTCCTGTCGGTCGCAGTCGCGGCGCTGACGGCGCGGCGATGAGCCCTCGCTGCAAGATCCCGTAGAGCAGTGGGAGCAGCAAGAGGTGATAAACAAAGGCTGGTTACAACTATCCGCGTATATGCACAGGCTTGTGTACGATGAAGTCGCACTTATCTACTGAGCAGGAGTGACACCACTCTATCGTTCGAGGCGATCCCGCACCATCGCGAAGAGCTCATCGTCGGTGAGCTTCGCGCTCGCAGCCCACGGCGGCGGCGCCAGCGTCATGCGCTGCATGCTCTTCATGATCGCCTCGCGCGTGGCCGCGTCCATGGGCTTGAGCGCGGGTGTCGCTTCCGCATCTACCCCACTGGAGCTCGCTTGGAGTTCCTCCTCATCGTCATCAGCGTCAGCGAGTCCGTCGTCGCTGTCGCTGGCGTCACCGAGGGGCTGGTAGAACTCGCCGCCGTCACTACCCGGAGACATGGGCACGCGCGCATATGTGCCGTCGTCATCATCGTCGCTGTCGCTGTCGCTGTCGCGTTGCTTCTGGTTGCGGCTGCTGCTGCCGGCGTCCTCGTGCTCGTGCTTTGCTGAGGAGGAGGACTGCGCGAGCACCGCCGCGTACTCGGCCTCGAGCCTCGCGAGCGGGTCGAAGTGCGCGAGGAACTGCGCCACGATTGCCGTCTGCGCTGGCGACGTCTCGCTGGGAGCGCACTCGCGCTGGTTGGACGCGCTGTCGTCGTCGTCGTGCGCAGGCTGGTGCTGGCGTGGCGCTGTGGTGTCCATGATGCTTTCGTTGCGCCTTTTGGGTGGGGGAGTTGGTTGACAAATTACCGCGTTCAAGAGATTTGGATTAGATTGACGTAATCTCTTTGTCGATATCCAGGATGAGATATGAAGGGTATGGGTTGTGCAGAGGGAGCGAAAAATTTCACCAAACGTATGGGAAATCATGGCAGAAAACCAGTGCACTTGATTTTAAAATGGCTTGCGGCGTTTCGAGAGGGAGAGATTTGCCAATCATTGTGTGAACCACACTAGGATCCGTCATCAGGACGGGAAGTCGATACAAATGCTATTCAAAAGCCGGCAGCGGATCCGATTCGCCTCGATTGAGAGCCAACAAGGCAAACTTGCTCCCCTTGATGCAAAAGACATTGCGAATGGAAAGCCCTCCTGGACAAGCGCTCGGTTCTCGATTGTCGCAGAGCTCGCAGTGTCCTCTTTCTGCGTTAAAGAGCCGCGCCAGCCACGCTCGCGAACTCCGTGACGGCTCTCCCACGAAACGCGATGAACAACGAATGCGCTGGGGATACATTTGGATGCACACGAGAACCAAGAGGCCAATCCCCCGAGAAATGTGTTGAAGGATTGCTGGAGGGTGGGTGAGGCGATGGCAGGATTTGCAGAGTGAGCGCGTTGCAGCTGAGCAAGTATGATGAAAGCACTCGCGAGTTGCCGCAGAACACCGAGAGAGAGAGAGAGAGAGAGAGAGA
>JAADWH010000124.1:0-44378 GCA_023335995.1 Globisporangium nagaii
ACAAATCCAAGTCAAAAGTGTCCACTCCTCGTGATGGATATGTCAGATTCTGAGTTATGCGTCACGAGGAGTGGACACTTTTGACTTGGATTTGTATACTTTTGCGTCCAACGATAGTGCGGAACAGAAAAGAGGCAAATCTGGTTTAACAACCCATTATGGCAGGTAAGAAAGTGGAATAAGATCGGTCGGTCGGTCCATAGTGAAACCCATATAAATGGCCGGTTGCATAGACACGATTCTTACCTCCTTCCAGCACATAGCGCAGGTAAGAATCGTGTCTATGCAACCAACTTTTAATTTTGGCTTTTGTATGAACCGACCGACCGCGCGAAACTCAGATTCTATCCTGCCATAATGCGTGGTAAAGTAGTTTACGTTTATAAAGTAGTTTATGAAGCATACAAAGCGCAAGTCAGATGATTTTTTTCGTTCGGCGTTTGTTGTAAACGAGTTATATAACGTATTCTGCATCTCCATTTGTTGTAAATCAGTTATATAACGTATTCTGCATCTTCATTTGTTGTAAACGTGTTATGTAACGCAAGATGGAGCTCTGTCAGTAAACTACCTGACTCGAAGCCTTTCGTCGAAGAACAAGAGAACGACAGCGCAGGAAGAAAGCCACACGCGCTGGACCACCACCGCCACAGAACGCGATCTCTCTGTCATCACACACAGCAGCAGCAGCAGCAGCAGCAGCAACGAGGCTCCGTTCGCGACAGCATGGCGCCGCTGAGTGGTGAAGAGCACACACATGGCCACCAGCAGCACCAGAGTCAGCACCACCACAAGCAACAGCACAAGCAGCAGCAGCATGTGCACTTCTCCGAAGAGCAGCCCGAGTGGCTGCCGCAGCTCGACACGTACTACCCAACGCCCGCGGCGGCGCGGCCCGTGCTGCCCACGAGCTCCACGCGCAGGTTCACGATCGACGAGGTGGAGCTCTACTTCTCGGAGGATCTGTCCACGCGGCCGGTCTCGGAGCGCGACTACGCGGTGCACCGGATCAAGGGCCGGGACGAGTTCCTGCTCTGCGGCGTCGTCGAGTACCGCAAGGCGCACATGGGCATCCCGATGTGGCGCACGTGCTGGGCCGAGCTCTATCACGGCGTCGTGATGCTGCGCAAGTGGCGCGAGAAGAGCGTGGACAAGAAGCGCAAGCTCATCCCGATCGCGCAGTGCGAGCTCGCGCTGCTCGATCTGAAGGACCACTTCGCCCTCGAGATCAAGCATCTCTTCCAGGGCCAGCCCAAGCGCCGCGTGCTGCGCTTCGCGACCAGGAGCGATCTGTTCACGTGGTGGTGGGGCGTGCAGCTCGCCGCCATGTCGCCCGTGGACGGCCGCGTGCTGCACAAGTCGATGAGTCGTCCGGCGCTCTCGCCCTTTTTCTTCCTGGCGTCCGCCGAGAGCGCGGACGAGAACGTCTTCTTCCCGCGCGCGATGCGGCGACGCCAGCGCTCTGCGTCCCACCCACAGGCGCAGAGCAACAGCAGCAGCGACGAGAGCGCGACCGGCGTGCCTGACCGCAGCTACGGCGTCGTGCACCTCATCTTCGTGCGGCACGGCGAGACGGAGAACATCCACTTCCGCGTGTGCGACCGCGAGAAGAAGCTCACGGAGCGCGGCCGCGAGCAGGCGGAGCAGACGGCGCTGTACCTGGCGTCGCAGCTGAAAGCCGACCGCGCGGCGAACGAGCACAACGTGACGCTGGTGTACGGCGGGCTGCGGCGCACAGTCGAGACTGCAGCGAAGCTCGCGACCGCGATGCCCTGGCTCAAGCACAAGCACGAGTGCAGCTTCCTCGAGGACGGCGCGCCGAAGACCGTGGAGCTGGAGCACAGACAGGAGTACCGCGACGCGATGCACAAGATGGGCTTCGAGTACATCTGCCGCTGGGGCGACGACGCGAAGGAGCTGCACCGCCACCGCAGCAGCAGCGGCAGCACGCCGCGTCGCCAGCGTCCGATGTTCAACGGCCGCGCGAGCGAGTCCTTCAAGATCATCGTGTGCCACGCGAGCTTCATCCAGTTTTGCGTCGCGCAGTGCTACGGCGTGGCGAAGGAGGTGATCCAGCTCGGCGCGCCGATCGCGCACTGCAGCCTCACGCAGATCGACGTGATGAAGGGCGACCTGATGGAAGCCGAGTTCACGAACCGCGTGACGCACCTGCCGCTCACGCACCGTACGAGCGACTGAGCGAGCTGTGGAGTGCTGTCGATACGCTCCAGGATGTCGAGAGTGGGCGAGTACAAAACCGCATCAGGCTTCGGAGTCGGCGATGGAAGCCCAGGCGACCAAGAACCAGATCCATCAACGCAATGGCTTCGTGGCTCGAAAGAAAGAGCGCATGGCGAGGCGATGGAGAGCTCCAAGCTCGTGAGAATGGAGAGAGCCGTCAGCCGATTCACATGGCGGCGCATGTGTGCTGCCTGAGATGGAGCAACCGCGAGGCAGTTCACCATCGCAGTGATCCACCGAGCGCTCTCAAGCAGGACGCAAGAGACCAGCAAACGGAGGAAGAGAATGGAGAAAGTGTAAATGGTGATGTATGCAAAATATGATTCGACACAAACCCACCACTACCTACGTCGATGCCTGCTGATCGAATGCATTCCTACTGCTCTGCTACTTACTACGTGCTACTGATGTATGAAATGGTTGCTCTTGCTCTTGGGTCTCGTCTTGTTGTACTGCAGCCTCAGCTCCAGTCGTTCCGTCCTCCAGTGTATTCTCCAGTGTGTCCTCCAGTCAGTCGTCTACCTACTTTGGACAGATGCTTGCGGTGCTGCTCCGGTCGCTCGGCGTGCACTTCTTGCCCGTGAACGAGTTGGGCGACCCCAGTGCCGCCAGCGGCGTGGACGAGCCAAGCGTGACGAGGTAGTTGCCCTGAGGCGCCACGGCGCCGCAAGACTCGGGCGTGAACTTGTCCACGGCCGAGCGACTCGCGCCGGCGATCGCGTCGTCCACACTCAGCGGGTACCGTCCGACGACGAGCACGTAGCTTCCCGTGGGCAGCGCCAGCGAGAAGAACGGGTCGCGGAAGCTGATCGAGTGGCGACCTTTACGCAGCGCAAAGTTCTCGTCGTCGTCGCCAGCGTTGATGAGGTCCGCAGACGTGAGTTTCTGGCCGTTCGCCGCGGATCGGAAGAGGTACGCCACGGGATCGATGTACGCGCTCGTGCAGTCGCCGTTGATGTCCAGGTACACGTCGCCGTCCACGGTCTCGTACGAGGACACCTCGATCGCCACGCGACCGAACTTGGTCATCGTGAACGGAATCGTATCGGCCGTCACCAGTCCGCTCTTGCGCACGATCGTGCCGTCCATCGTCACGGCGCTCGAGAGCGCGGCTTCCTTGTGGTACGGGCACGCCGTGTACGGCTGCACGGGGTTCGCTACGCCGCACTGCGAGCCAATGTACGTCCCCGGCGGCGTCACCTGCACGGCTTTGGTCGCAGACACGGTGAGGCGGTAGTTACCGTAGTTGGACACGGTCGAAGCGCAGACGCGCGGCAGCCTCGCGGCGCCATTGGTCTTCGCCACGGCGTCGGCTTTCGACATCGCGGAGGTGCCGACCGCGAGTCGGTAGCTGCCTTTTGTCAGTGGCAGGTACATGTATGAGTCGAGCGACGTGAGCGAGCCGTCCTTGGCGCCGTAGCCCGCCGGCGCGTCCGAGTTGATCGCGATGACGTCCTTCTGCGCGATCGCGCCGCCGCCGTTGAGACGGAACAGGATGATCTTCGAGTCGATGTACGCGGCGTTGCAGTCGCCGTTCACGTCCACGTACGTCATGGTCGCTGCGGCGGCGTTGGTACCGCTCGTGGTCGTGACTTCCTCCATGGAGAGGATGTCGAGCTCCACGTCCGCGTCCTCGCTCAGCGAAAAGTCGATATAGTCCACCGACGTGGTCGTGCCGGTTGCGAAGATCGTGCCGTCCACCGTGGAGCGCACAATGAGCTCCGACGCCTGAGCTGGAGCTGGAGCAGGTGTTGGGGCTGGAGTCGGCACCTTTGTCGGCTTGATCGTCGTCGGCTCCGGAGTTGGCGCTGGCGTTGAGTCCTGGTACACGGCGCATTTCGGAAGGATGTTGCGCGTACGAAGGTCGGCCACGATCTTGGCGCTGTTAATCGCCGTGTTGGGACAGCCACCGCAGTGGTGCAGCGCGACAACTGCGTTGTCCTTCGTGGCGATCACGGGCGACCCTGACGAGCCTGCGCGCGTGTCCAGATCGTACGCGACCTGGTCGACCGCGCAGCCGCCCATCGTGACCGACTGGACGCTGCCGATACCGTTGTCATCCTTGGCGGCGATGCGCATGCCCCAGCCGCTCGGGTGCTGCGGGATGTAGATCTCGTCGGCCAGCGTCGCGCCGTTCTCGCGCATCGTCAGGTACCCGTACTCGTTCGACAAGTTGATGTCGAGCTTCACGAGCGCGTAGTCCAGGTCCTGGTTCGCGAGGATCAGCGTCGACGAGCGCGCGCGGACGTCGCCAGCGCAGCCCAGCGGCGTAGTACAGCTCGTGGAGCACGACTTGCCGCGCGCCATGAACTCGAACTCGGTCGAGCTCGCGTGCGCCTGCGTGGAGATGCAGTGGTGGTTGGTCATCACGTGGCCCTCGCAGCCCACGAGCCAGCCTGTGCAGAAGAAGCTCCCGGTCTCCTTGTGGATGAGCAGCCGGATCACGGCTTTGCTCGCCTCGACCTTGCTCTTCTCGCTGCTGAAGCACGCCACCTCCTGCGTGTTGTCGGCGCCGCAGACCTCCTCGTTCGCCGTGAGGCTCTCGGTGCGTCCCACGTAGTGGTACTTGTCCACCGTGAAGCCCTTGCAGAACATGGGCATGGACGCGTCCGCGGCCTTGCCGGTCACGAGCTCGAGCGTGACCGAGTCCGAGTGCAGTGTGCCGGCGTAGAACTGCGTGTGCTTCTCGTCGCCCCTGTACGTGAACGCGCTCGTCTGGTTCACGCCCATGGGCAACGTCTTCGTCGTGCGCACGATCACGTAGTCCTCCGGGGGCAGGTTGAAGTACGCGAAGTGCAGCGTCGCGAGCGACCCGAGCGACGGGATCGTGAAGATCGTGCGCGAGTTCGGGGCTGGGTACGGGGCGGTCATGTTGCAACCCGCGCCGATGTTGTCCAGGCTCGCGATGCCCGGGATGTCCTGCTGCTTCGCGAGCACGCCAGGCTGTCCGAGCGTCGTGGCCACGAGCGCCAACGCCAGCAGCGCCAGTCGCTGGAGCACCTGCATTCTCTCTCTCTTTGACTGTCAAGTGTCTAGGAGCTCGAGCCGGGGCTGAGCAGATTTGGGAATGAAGCCAATCGGTAGCGCTTCACTGGAGCTCGGAGGCGTTACGGCAGCAGCAACGTGAGCATTTAGTGCCCGCGAGAGCCCATCGAGAGGCAGTGGATGGCGCAGGCGAGGCCGCAGGCGAGGCGAGACGATGCGATGCGAGCAGATGCATTTCGGAGCTGGTCGAGAGAGCCCAAAATACACCATAACCCCTCCAGGTGACTCGCACACTCGGAGACTCGGAGCTCAAAGTGGCCATGCCTGTCACGCGCGCGTCCAAGAGAGACGATCATTCTGCTCTCGCTGTCCACACACCGTCGCATGTCCGTCGTGAAGCGCTCGAGAAAGCCACACCGTCCCGGAGCGCTCTCTGCGAACGCGAGTGACGCGGATCTTCCGGCCAGGCGCTATCAATAGCAGCGCCACGAGGCGTCGGCCGCTATAATCAGGTGCCGCGAAGCTCTCGAGATGAGCGACCGGATCCTTCCTTCTTCCGCGTCTGGACGCAGCAGCAGCAGTAGCACCACCACCACCATCGCGTGCTCACGCATCGGCCATGGCGCGTCTGTCCATTGCTGCTGTGTGACAGCGCAGCAAAGACGCCGCCACGAACACACGCTCGGTCGCAGATCCTTCTGCACCGCAGCGCACACGAGGAACGCGCTGCGCACGAGAAAGAAGCACAGCGCTATTTGAAGCGAGCGCTCTTCAAGTGGAGCGCACACATTTCGCCACGAGCCATGCCACTCCGCGCTTGCATTGCTGCAACCAGATGCCTCGAAAGACCCGCTTAAAGTGTTCACCACAGCAGCAGGAGCCCAGCGCGTTCGTCTCCATCCCCAGCAACGACGCAAAGCTGCTTTTCGATCACACCACAAGCCACACTGCACAATACCACAGTTAGCAAACGCACGCTGCAGACAGAGCACATGAAGCAGAAGTGAGAGCACACGAAGCAGATCAACTGCTCCGTCCAGACTCCTCTCGTGCTCTCGCATGCTGCGACGGGTGCGATAGATAATTTCGTCTTGCGGATGGGTGGTGTTAAAAAACACCGAGGAAAGAGAGTGTGCAGGCGGCGGCGACGACGCGCTGGCACTGGTACATCCACGCAAACACCGACCTAGAGAGAATTTGTTTGAACGTCCGAGGAAGAGGGGCAGCCGAGCAGCTCCTTCCGCGGAACTCGCGCACCCGGGGACATCTGTCAGTCGACAGAGTCGAGGCGCCGGATCACGAGCCGCAGATTGAGAGGGAGAGTGCTCGCTTACTTCTTCTTGGCGACAACCTTGGCAGCCTTCTTCACGACAACCTTCTTGGCGGTCTTGGCCGTAGCCTTCTTGGAAGCGGCGGCCTTGGTTGGCTTCGCGCTCTTCGTCGCAGCCTTCTTCGCGACAGCGACCTTCTTGGTCGGCGCCTTCTTGGACGCAACCTTCTTCGTCGCGGTCTTCGCCTTCGCGTCCTTCTTCGCCGCTGGCTTCTTCGAAACCTTGGCGACCTTCTTGACGCTCGAGGGGGACTTGGCAGACACCTTGACAGACTTGGCCTTCTTCGCCGCTGGCTTCTTGAGCGCCGGTGCGAGCTTGTACGAGCCCTTCACCTGCACGAGCTTCTCGGAGTCCACAGCGGTGCGCAGAGCCTTGTTGAAGAAGTGGCCGGCGAAGTTCGCCTTCTTGGCCGCAACGTACTTGTTGATCGCCTGGCGCGACGAGCCGTTGCGCTCCTTGAGCGTCACGATCGCCTCGACGATCAGGTCGAAGTACGATGGACCGGACTCGCCGGCGGCGGCGGCGCCAGCGGCTGGCTTCGGGGCCGCGACCTTCTTGGCCTTCGGCGCAGGCGCGGCGGCGGCTGGAGCCTTCTTCGCGGCAGCGGCGGCCGCGGTCTTCGCCTGGCGTTTGGCTGGCGAGCGCTTCGTGGCGGCGTCGGCGGCCGGCTTGGCGTCCGCGGCTGGCGCGGCGGTGTCCACCTTCACAGGCGTGGCGGCCGGCGTGGCGGCCTTGGCGTTCGGGGACGCGGTCGTAGGGGCTTTGGTCTCTTCGGTCATCGTGGACGGAGGAGCTGGTGGTGGAGGGCGGAGGAGGTGCTGGAGGGCGAGAGCTTTGGACTCGGAGCGTCTTTTTCTTGACTGTGGGCGACCGGAAGCCCAGTTGCCGGTTGAGTTTTCGGCTTTTCGGGCTTTTGGCTGCGGAGGTGGGCGGGAAAGGAGAAAATAGTCATCTCTTTTTTTGATATTCTTTTTTAAAATAGGTTGGAGCTCTGTAGCTTACTCGAATACTACGGAGCGCCGAGATAGTTTACGGCGCCGAGCGCGCTTTTGCGAGAGAAAGCGGAGACGAACAGAGGCGGACCACCGTATTATACCTGTAGTATACGGGATCGCGAGCGTCGCGACGAAAACTACGGAGCCAAATTGACCCGCGAAAACAGATCCGCCAATCAGACGCGAGACGGACTCTGTTCCGCCAATCAGCTCGCGTACTTTGATGTTACGGAGAAAAAGCGAGGGGAGAGTCGCGGAAGGAGACCGGGCGGGGCGACGCTGCTCCCCTCCTGGTGGCTCGTGGCGACGGCAGCGGCAGCGGCAGCGCGTCGCTCGCCGCTTGGCGGCCACGGGATCGCAAAGAATGACATGCGAGCGCCTCTGAGCGCCTCGCGAGCGCTCGTCGAGCGCTTCGTGCGTCCATAGGCGTTCGGATGCTCTCTGTAGACACCTCGGAGCCTTCGGAATCGACGGCGAGCGAGCCGATCAGCCGCGCAACGAGCGAACCGATCGATCTCACTTTTATGACATGGAACTTTTTCTTCTTCTCTCATGCTCGTGCGAACGCCTTGCACGCGACTTGGATGCGGCAATAGACAGGAGAACGAACGCAATGGCAAAGCTATCGACGCGGCCGGCGCAGCGGTCACAGCTGATGTGCTCAGCTGTCGCTTATTCTCGCTCGAGCCCTTGGCGCTCGCTCGTCGCTGGATGATCGTCCGTGGAAGCATCCAATGGAAGACGAAGGTGATCATTTTCAGGACAAAGATACAAAACTGAAAATGCGTTGAGAGTTCTCAGCTGACCACTGATCCGCGCAGGGCAAACAGAGCGAGTCCGCTGCATCAGTCGCTCTAGCTCTATGAAAAATCGGCGGACCTCTGAGAAGCTCCCTGCGCGCATGTCCAGCCCGAGCTGCTCCATGCACATGAGCATGAGATGCGACCGGTATCAAAAACGAACAACGTGCTGGGCAGCAGGGATGCGGCTGTCAAGGGATGCCAACGCGTTGAGTAGCGAGATAGTCATGGCAAAGACATCGATCATTTGGAGTGGAGAGCGCAGCTCAATCGCACAATGTTGTTGGCGACTCGATGGTGCCGTCGCCTGGAGCAGCGCCGAGTCATGAGATTCGCTCGAGAAGACGAGTGAATGGACGCTTTTTGACAGCCCCGAGCTCGTGAATGCACCCTCTTCTCTTATCTGTGTTGTTTTGCATATGTGGGCGCGCCCTGCAAGCGTTTTTTCGTCGCGCTCGCATGTTTGGTACGAGCCATGAAGGTCCCAAGGTGATCGATCGCTTCGACGCACATGCAGCCGCATACAATCGCCTATATGTAAAAGATGCGGCATGTAAAATGGACAAAATGGACACAATGGCCGTTTCAAGTGGACTCCTTTGTAAATAGTGGGGGCCACACCAAGTGATGGATGGTGTGTCCACACAACATGCATTCTGCAGCAAAGTCGACACGCAGGATCTTCGCTACTCAGCGTCGAAGCTTCTGCGTGTGAAGGTAACTCACATCCTTGTACCCTCGCGACACCGAGCAGCAAGCGCTGAGCGCAACCACCTCTGTCGTCCACGAGTCCTGAGCCTTCAATCGAAAGGAATAGCGAGCCACTGTTTTCTTGTCGTTGTTGCAGTATCAGCCAAAATTGCACGTTGTGGAGCACTTTCCGCTCTGCTCACTTTTGAGGTACAATACTGCTGGTGTTCACGAATCCATTCTCAAAATTCAAGCTCAACTCGTACTCCTGAAAATATCGTGCTAGAGCACCCTCAAACAGCTTGCCTTCCTCGAGGTGTTTTCTTCCTCGAGGTTTTTCTTCCTCGATCCAAAAATGGCGCGCACACTCGATTTCGTACTTTAGCGACCACTCGCGGGGGGGAAGCGAGACGACACTCTCGCGCGCCACCGCGAAGCGCAAGCGAGCTGCTCAGCACGAGCCTCGCGGTCTGCCGCCTGCCCTCCATCCAGAGAGAGCGCCGCACACTGCAGACTACAGACATGGGCTCGCCCGCCAAGCTGGCGCACGCGTACGGCGCGCAATCAGACTCGTCAAGCAACGGCGACGCGTCCATTGCGACGCCATCAGCAGCAGCTGCAGTAGCAATGACACACGCCGCCGCCACCTCCACAGCCACTGCGAATGGCGCTGGGAAGGGCAGTGAGGACGTGGACATGGAGGTCGTGCAGGACAGCGCGAGTGGCGGCGAAGCGGAGGAGGACGCCGACGCCACCGAGAGCGATGAGGAGTCCTCCGTTGCGTCGGCATCGCCTGTTGCGAACGCTGCAAATGCTGCGCCAGCGGACCCCGCGTTCTACGCGCAGCTGAAGGTCGGCGACGCGATCGACGTGTTCTGCGTGCTGACGAAGAAGTGGCTGCCCGCAAAGGCTGAGGATATTACGGACGCCGGCGTGCGCGTGCACTTCCTGGGCTGGAACAAGTCGTCGGACGAAGTGCTGTCGGAGAAGGAGCGCGAGCGCATTGCGCCGCGCGGCTTTCACGCCGCAGACGCCTGGGCCGAGCACAGTCAGCGTCTCGAGAAGCGCAAGCGCGGCCGCGATCCCACCGACGAAGCGGCAGCGAACGACAAGAAGACGATCACCGCTGCGGACGCAGATCCGGAGATGGAGCCGACTTTCGTGGCCGTCGGCGCGACGCGGTCAGGCCGCAAGATCACGAAGCGCCTCGTGAACGACGCGGCGCCGCGGAAGCCGTCGAGCACGCCGGCGAAGAAGAAGAAAGTGGACGTGCAGACTGCGGGCATCGTGCCGGACGACGACCTGTGCGTTGCCTGCGGACAGATCGAGGACGAAGAGCTCACGGACATGATCCTGTGCGACGGCGGGTGCCTCTCGTCGTACCACTTCTCGTGCCTGGGGCTCGAGACTGCGCCGGAGGGCAAGAAGTGGCTGTGCGAGCAGTGCCGCACGAACGAGCAGAAGTGCTACATGTGCGGCCGCAACGGCACGATCAACGAGAAAGGCGGTGTGTTCCGCTGCGGCGCGGTCTCGTGCGGCAAGTTCTACCACCAGAGCTGCATCAGCTCGAGCAAGCTCTCGCGGCGCTTCAAGCGCTCGAAGGACGGGAATGACGAGGAGCTGCTCGAGTTCGACGCGCCGTTCCGGTGCCCGCGCCACGTGTGCGCCGTGTGCGAGGACGTGAAGAAAGGCTCGGACCTCATGTGCTGTATAAAGTGCCCCGAGTCGTACCATCCGCACTGCATGCCGCCGAGCGCGCGGTACAACTCGGTTGCCACGCTCTGCTACAAGCACCCGCTCGAGAAGCTGCCGAAGATCCCGTCGTTCTACTACAACGACGTGACCACGGACACGATCACGGTCGACTTCAACCTGCGCCTGCCGCTGCTCTTTGTGCCGAAGGCCGAGCCGCGCGCCGCCGACAAGGACGACTGCCACCACTTCCGCCTGCTGCTGAACCTCGTCGAGGACGTGCGGCAGCAGGCACCGCCGTACCGGAAGCTCAACCGCAACATCTACACATTCAAGCAGCCGGCGACCGAGTCGCTCGAGGACTCGCCCATGTGCGTCTGCAAGACGCAGTGCGGCGACGACTGCATCAACCGCCTGAGCTTCACCGAGTGCTTCGGTCCCGCGCCGACGCCGGGCATGAAGTTCACTAAGCTCAACAAGGAGTCGAACTGCACGCTCGGCGAAGGCTGCGGCAACCGCGCGCTGCACCAGAAGATCTACCCGAGCTTCGAGAAGTTCTTCACGCAGGAGAAAGGCTGGGGGCTACGTGTGCTGGAGCCTGTGAAAGCCGGACAGCTCGTGATCGAGTACGTCGGCGAAGTGATCAATGAGCAGGAGAAAGAGCGCCGGCTGCAGGACCACGCGAAGAACACGCCGGAGGACAAGAACATGTACGTGATGGAGCTGAGCAAGGGCGTGTACATCGACGCGCGCTTCAAAGGCAGCGTGTCGCGCTATATCAACCACGCGTGTGATCCAAACTGCCACCTGCTCAAGTGGCGCGTGAAAGGCGTGAACCGCATCGCGATCACGGCGCTGACGGACATTCAGGCGGGCGAGGAGCTGTCGTACGACTACCAGTTCCACACGCAGCAGGCGATGGAGTGGAAGTGCCACTGCAAGTCGAAGAACTGCCGCGGCACGATGGCACCAGAGAAGATCAACCAGCGCAGCGAGAGCCCCGAGCGCAAGCTCACGAAGAAAGAGCAGCAGCAGCGCCTCAAGCGCGCGCTCAAGCAGGAGAAGATCAACCAGGAGCGGGATCTCAAGCTCACGGCGCGCCGCCTCTCGCTCACGAGCCAGCTCGCGGGCTTCGGCGACTCGGGCGGCAAGTCGATGGTGCGCACGGGACCCGCGCCGCGCGAGCTCAAGTGGGCGAAGCTCAACCACGTCTTTCTCGCGCGCAACGCTACTCGGGGCTTTGATTTCTTGCGACGCAAGGATCTCAAGGACGCGAAGATCAATGCGAGCTCCGCGGCGCTGAAAGCGAAGCAGCAGCAGCGACAGGAGAACAGCAATGGCCGCGTGCTCTCGCCGGGTAGCTCTGGCGACAGCAGTGCGATGGAGACGGACGCCAAGAGCGAGCAGCAGGAGCTCGAGAACGTCGAGACGGCGCTCAAGACGGAGAAGGCAGAGGTCGGAGAGATGGTCAAGGAGGAATAGATGGCCGAGACAAAGTGTCATTAAGAAAATGCTGAAAGTAGATTGGGAAAAGACTACTACATTGACGAGAGACATAGGAACACGCCCTCCTCCGCTCGCTCGGAGATCTCTACCTCGACAATTTGAGCCAAGACGGCTTCTTGCCCGTCGTCTTGGGCTTCGACGCGCTCGACGACTTCGGCGCCGCGTCGTCCTCGTTCGACTCACTCTTTGCCTCGCGAGCCGGCGGTGCTTCTAGTGCGATCGGTCGGGGGTATTCCACCTTCGCGACGCTCGGCTCGCTGTCCTTCGACTCGGCGAGCTCGTCTGCGACCAGATCGTCACGCAAGTAGAAGCCCGCGGTGGCGAACTCTGACTGTGGCAGCGGCGGCGCGTCGCCCCACGACAAGTACGCGAGTGCAGCGGGGACGAGGTTGAGCTCCGCGAGGGTCTTGCTGGGGCTCAGCTTCTGCATCGGCGGCGTGACGTACAAGTGGAACGAAGCTCCAGCATAAGCAGCCTCGAGGCTCTCGCTCACGTGGTCCATCACAGCCTGCACAGTCTCATTCGGATGGAAAACAGCTTGGAGCACGACTGGATCGAAGGAACGATACGAAATGGTGTCAGCCATGAGAAGAACCACACAAGAACAGACGCCACCCAACACTCGCACGAACCTCGGTCTGGGAACTGGACGCGGATGAGCGTGGTCTGGAAAATCTTCTTCTTCTTCAGCTCATCGAGCTCGCGCATCGCCTGCGTTCGGAAGTTCTACAGCACAGCACAAGAACAACGACGAGCTTCGATCAGTCCAAGTGCATGATGGTCACAATGCATCCAACACCAATTTCAACAATCGCACCTTTGCCTTCTCGAGCTCCACGCGCTTCGCTCGCAGCGTCGAGATGAGGATCCGGTTGTCGCTCGAGTGGTCCTCCGCCATCTCAACATCTTCAGCAGCTGCAGCAGAGCCAAACGCCGAGGCTGCATTGGAGGTGGAGCGTCCAGGCAGTGTCACGAGCGTGTTCCTCGGTGGCTTCTCGTGTCCGAGCAGCTGCTCCTGTTTGCTCTTGAGGTTGTCCACGAGCACCTCCGTCACACTCGGTCCACGCGGTTGCGCCTGCGCGACAACAACGAGCGACACATGAGGGATCAGCGATCAGCTGGACGAACGCATTTTACCGTTCGATACGCTCCAAAGCCGTCGAGCTCACCTGCATGCGCGTGATCTGCGGCTTATACACGTCAAAGTCTGGGTCGGCAGCCTTCGGGACAACAACGACCGGTCTCGTCGCCAGCTCGATGTTGAGGTCGTCGGCTTCGTTGTGCAGCAACCGAAACCCTTCTTCGAGGCTGAGCTTCGCTTCGCCAGACGCCGAGCTGAGCACGAGACACTGCGTCTCCGCGTCCAGAGCGAAGCCCACGGACGCGAGGAACTCGATGCCGCCCTTGAGCTGCCCCACGTTGCGGTGGAACGCAGCATTCGACACGCGGATCGAGCGCATCTTTTCGTTTTCTACGCGCAGTCAGGAAGACAATCATCAGCATCACAGCCATCGATGGGACATCGCAAAGCAGAGCCACGATGAGCACAAGGCGCACCTGGGTGCGACAGAATGTTGGCCACGATCTTCATCAGCGTCGAGATCGCCCCTTTCGCCGTCGCGTCAAAGCAGTTGTCGCGCAGCAGCTGCAGCGCGTCGTAGCTGCTCAGCTGGCGGACGGCTGGAGCTGGCTCGTCCACTGCGTGCTGCTCTCGCGCTGGTGGTGCATCCACAGACTCACTGTTCACTGGCGCGGCTTCTTTCATCTCCACGTCCTCGCCGGCAGCAACAGTAGGAGCGTGAGCAACTGGCGTCGCCGCTGAGCTCGTCTCGTTCGGCTGTGCGCCTGGCTGCGCAGTTGTTGGTACTGGCGATGGAGTACCCGTGACCGTGTTACCACTCCCTGCTGTTCTCAGCGGCCGCGGCGGCTGCATCACATGCTGCAGCACCGACGATTTACTTTGCGCTACTTGGACGCGGAAGATCGCCGAGCCGCTCAGGATGCCCAGCTCTGCGCAAACAGCGTCCAAAGAACGATCGACATGAATCCACTGCCACGAGCGATCCAGGCTTCAGCATCATAGACAGTGCGTGGTCGCTCACCTTTCAGATTCGTGCTGCCAAACGCGTCGGCGGTGATCTCTCGCTGCAGGAAGCTCAGCGAGAACTACCAGATCAACCCACACACAGTCAGCATCGCGCTTCAGACACGAGCCGCACAGATGAACAGCATCCAGACAACGCACCTCTTGCGACGCAGGCAGAAGCTTGAAGAACGCCAGGATGCTCTCGATCGTCGCGTCGCTCGCGAACGACGACTGCACGCGCTTGCCGTCCGCGAGCTGCACGCAGACGCGCACCTGCTGCGCGGCGGCGGCGACCGCAGCCCCCTGGAGCGCCTGCAGCTCAAGCGCCGCGTTGTTCGAGACACCCGTGAGGCGGAACGGGATCGACAGGTCCACAGGTCGTTTGCGGTGCAGCAGCTGGAGCTGCAGCGAGTCGGCGAGCTTGAACTGCCCGCGTGCGTCTTCCAGCACCTGGAACTGCGTGTAGAGAGAGAGAGAAACAAGAAACACGTGTGAGCATAATAGGCACCAGAATGGAGAGAGAGAGAGAGAGTACCATCGTGGTGCCGGGCGTCACGCGCACGCGCTTGGACTGGCCGTTGAACTCGATGTTCAGCGCCATGTGCTCTGCTGCCTTGGGCTCTGCTGCTTCTTCCTAGTGATGATGCGGTGCTGATCTTCTCGTCGATCTTGCAATATCCTATTCGATAGGCAACATATGCTACTTGAGAGGAAATCGCTCAAACAGCGACAATGAGTTTGTCAAATGCTGATTCGTGGGAACACATGCTGCGAGGGAGCGAGCGAGCGTTGTCGCCACGAGATAGCTGTGCGTGTGAGCTGCTTTGTAAACCTTTCATTGCGCTTTATCGAGGCTGCTCGTCGTCGCCTACGCAGCTACTGAAGTCGACTGCTGGGATAGGAACGAGAGGCTGAGGAGCGAGAGAGAGAGAGAGAGAGAGAGACATTCGAGACGACAGGATTGAGCTGCTCTTCGACAAGCGAGACTTTGTCGGACGACCCGACTCCCGCCTATTTTCGGTAGTGGTAGCGCAGGTACGGCAGCTCGATGTCTTCGCCGTCGGCATCCATGGCGCAGACTTCGAGGATGAGGTACTTGAGGTTCGCGTCGATCGGCTTCTTCGTCACAGTCTCCACGAGCTCCGAGATCTTCATCGCCATGCGCTCCTTCGAGCGCGACTTCTGCGAGTACATGGCGTAGAGGATCGTGACGCCGTACGAGAGCATCGAGATCTCGGCGTCGTACGTCTTCTCGAAGTACGCCAGAAACTCCTTGAGCGAGATGTCGCCGGTCGTGACCTCGAGGCGGTCCCACGCAGTCCACTTGTACTCCTCGCCACGCAGCATCGTCTTGGTCGTCTTTGGCTCGATCGGCTCGGAAAACGTAAACAGCGGGAGCGCCAGATTCACAAACCCGTTCTTGTAGTGGTCTAGCGGCTTGTCCTGGAACACCTTGAGGAACTCAAAGCACACGAGCCCGGTCACGAGCGCAGTCGTCGTGGCAATCGCCGGGATGATCTTGCCGGCGATGAAGCGCGATTTGTGCATGTCCTCCTCAGGGATCTTGTACGAGCGCGCACGGAGGTTCGACGTCGCGACGATCACCTCCATGTGCGAGTCGTCATCCTTGTCAAACTCGATCGGCTCCATGCGGTAGCCACCCAAGCTGGACGCCGCTGGGAGCACGCCCAGGATGTGCTCCGCTTGCGCGTCCGGGTTGTCGAGGCGAGGTGCGTTCGCGTCTTCCTTCATCTCAGCGTCGGACGCAGCGATCTTGACGCCTTCGCGCGGGACAAACGCCGGGACGTGGATCGCAGAGAGCGCCTTGATGATGCTTTCGCGGTTGCTGCTTCCCTGGATGCCGTAGTTCTTGGCTCGGCTGTTCGCGACCGCGACGACAAAGTCGAGGTGCACTGGGTCGTGCGCGTCGAACGTGATCGCAGTCGGCGGACGCTTCGGACCCGACCAGAACGGCGTTCCCGTCGTCGTGACCTGGTCGAGAGGGAAGTTGTGCAGCAGCTGCTTGATCTGGTTGCTGAAGAGATCCTCGAACTTGAAGCGAGCCCACGAGATGCAGTCTTCGAACGACGACGGACGCTGGTCCACGAGCGACTGCTTCAGCCGCTCCAGCGTCTCGAGCTTCGTGTTCTGCTGATCGTTCAGCTGCTTGATGAACTCCGGGCCAGAGAGGTACTGGTTCACGTCCGACGGTGCCTGGAAGAACTCGCCTTCAAACCAATCGCGAGCCCACTGCAAAGTGTGCTCGATCGCGTTCGGAAAGTTCTTCAGCGTGCAGATTGGGATGCTCTTCTCAGGCGGATCGCGCGACGCGCCGTAGTTCTCCGTCTTGTGCGGCACGACGATCTGCGTGTTCCCCTTCGTGCCGAGCGTGCCGGACTCGAACATCGGCAGACCGTAGAACAGACAGCGCTGATCCATGTACAAGCGCGCCTCGACATTGTCGAGCGCAGTGCAAACACCCGAGAGCGACTCGAAAAAGTCGTCGTTGAACTGGTCCTCCGAGTCCCCACCGACGCGCGCGACGTACGAGACGACGTTCACGTCCGGGTTCATCTCCTTGATCGCGCGACCCGCGACCGTCGACTTCGCCTGCTGCACGTCCTTGGAGCGGAACAGAAACTGGCGGTTCAAGTTCGACTTTTCGATCGTGTCCATGTCCGTGATGTGGATCACGCTGTCTTTGCCCGTGGACACACCCATCATCGCCCAGTTCTTCAGCATCTCGCAGCCAATCGCGCCGGCACCGACGAGGAACAGACTCAAGTTCTGGATCTTCTCCTGCAGCGCTTTGCCAAATACAACGACCTGTCCGTCGTAGCGGCTGCCCGTTGGCGCGAACTCGGCCGTGTTGTCAGAGAACACCGCTTCCGGGAGGCACTCGACCGCGTCGAAGTAGAAGAACTGCTGGATCGGCGTGAACTTGCCACTGCACGCCTTGAGTGCCTCCTGGCCGACAATGCCGCCGAGGAACGCCGCCATGGGGGAGATCACGCCAGTCGCGCCGGACGAGAGCGCGCGCACGACCTTCTTTGCGTCGTCGCTCTCGATGTGGTCGATCGCAAAGCGACCCGCGCTCGCCGCGTCCTTGTTCAGCGCCACCGCGATGCTGTACACTTCATCGGCGTCTTGGAGCGAGCCTGGCGTCGGGTACTTCCCCCCGTGCTTCTCGCGGTACACGTCCAGCGCCTGGAACGCGACGTGGAGCAGCTCGGGGCGGTTCAGCTTCGCGAAGTCGCTGATCAGGAATTCGCCTGGGGACGCGAGCGCGTCCGACAAACTCTTGAACTTGACGGTCAGCGGCTGCTTCACCTGCGTGACGTAACCGCCAGCCGACGGCGTGCCGTTCGCGAAGCGCGCCGTGTCTTCTTCGTCAAGTGGGTCGAGCGTGAACGTGAACGGACCCGTCACAGTGACCTTGCGCGCCTCGCACTCGTTCAGGAACGGGAAGCCCTTGATCTCCCGGAACGTCACAAAGTCGCCCGTCTCGAGCTGGTGGCGCGTGTCGTCGCTCACCGTCACGAGCGGCGGCGTGCTGTTCGAGATTGACGACACCATGCAGTTCACCGGCTGCTCACCGTCGCGGTCGGAGACGAGGAATTCGTCGCCAAAGTCGCAGAACACCGAACCAAACACGCCGCGCGCCTCGGTCGAGACGAACGTGATCGTGTGCGCGTGGCAGATCGCGTTGATTCGCTTCGCCTCGCTCAGCGTCGAGTTGACAAGCACCACGGTCTAAGGCACAGCAGCAAGCAAATAGATTCGATGAGCACAAAACAGCAACATCCATCCATACAGCATCTATCACAGCACAAAGACGCACCCGGAACTGCTTCAGGTAGTCCTCCGTGATCTCGCCAGCGTAGTGCTGCACGTGAACGTACGGGTTGAGCTCCGCGAGCTTCTTCGCGGACACCTTGGCGCGCGACTGCCCGATGTCCTGCGCGGTCAGGTAGAACTGCGACGAGAGATCCAAGAACGACGCCGGCGTGTCGTCGTGCAGCGTGACGCTCTTGACGCCCGCCAAGATGATGTTCTTCGCAATCTCCACGCCGAGCCCATTGAGCCCGATGAGCAGCACGTTCGCGGCACCCATGCGCGCCTGTGCCTCGTGGCCCATGACGTAGAGCTGGCGGCTGTAGAGCCCTTCGTCGATCTTGCGAGCGTCGCCCGACTCGTCCACGTCCATCGCGTTGTCTGCGACGTTCACAAAGTTTCGCACACCGTCAGCGGTCTCGTTCACGTCGCCCGCGGTCACAGCTTTCGCGCTCATGCTTGTTTTTCGTCGTTAGGCGGAGAGAAAGATACCAAATCGAACGAGCAGCTTCGTGTGAGCGTGCGATCTAGTGGCGTCGCACACAGAGACACACAGGGATCGTCAGCTGCAGTGGGGATAGAGCATCGAAGACACAGAGCGTGCGAGGCTGCTCAGCGCTGCATCTGCAGCACGCCGCACGAGCGCAGGGCATACGCGCAGGACGCACCTTCTCGGCTCTCGTCGTCGCTTCTCGTCTGCAAGTTCGAGATTGTTGCTGGGTCACTTTTGCTGTCTCTGTACAATAGAGATCCGAATAGTGGGCCCAGGAGGCGCACTATTCAGTCAGCTATTGTACAGAGACAGCATTTCAGCAATCGAGGCTATTGTGCAGCAGAATAATGGCGTCGCTCTTGCTGACGCAACTCGCGACGAAGGCTGCGCTGGACGACGCGATCCGCCTCACGAAGGACAAAGTGGTGGTGCTGCGCTTCGGCCGCGCCAGCGATATAGTCTGCATGCAGCAGGACGACATCGTGCGTGCTGTTAGTGCGCTCTATTGATCGCTGTATGCACCCGCTCAGCAGCTGACCACCTACTTTATTGCTTATGGAAACCAATCTACCAGCTCGCCAAGTGCGAGCGCGAGCTGTCGCGCATGGCGCGGCTCTTCCTCGTCGAGGCGGAGCTCGTGCCGATTTACTGCCAGTACTTCGACATCTCGCTCATCCCGGCCACGATCTTCTTCTTCAACGGCCAGCACATGAAAGTCGACTACGGGTATGTGCGCCGAGTTTTCAATGCTGCATTCGATACATGAGAGCCGCGCTTTACGACAGAGCTCTAACAGGACAGTGGCCTGCAATGAACTCTTGTCCGTGCAGGACGCCCGACCACACCAAGTTCATCGGTGCGTTCCGGATAAAACAGGATCTGATCGATCTCGTCGAGGTGCGTGAGCTGCCCTCATTTCGTATCTGCTTGCTGATCACACCACCGCGACAAGTCCACCAACACAGCCAATCGATACGCCACGCCAGGTGATCTACCGCGGCGCGAGGCACGGGAAGCAGATCGTGAGCTGCCCGATCGAGAAGTCTCGCATCCCGCAGTACGATCTCATCTACAGGGATATTTAAACGCACGAGGTGGTAGCATTTCCGTCAATGAACCATCTTTAGGCTTTCTTTCTGGAGATCGGCAGGGTGGGTCGATTCAGGAAGAGCTCCTGGACGGCTCGGTTCTTTCTCTCGTACGACTTTCTCGCGTCTTCGATGCGGCTGGTGGCTGTAGTAGCTGCTGCTGCTGCTGCTGCTGCTGGTGCTGTTGTTCCTTCCGAGCGCGTGCGAGGGCGAGGCGAGGAGCTCACTCTCGTAGCTGGAGGGTTCTGGGCATCGTCTCCACGCTGATTAGCAGACGAGCGAGGCGGTGGAAGCCTTGTGGAGTAGCTCAGCGGCTTGACAGAGTACTGGAGCAGCTTGTTCTACACGACGATGCGCGCTCAGCAGCGTTAGTGAAATGGAGAAGTGAGGCGGTCAGATCTGCTGCTACGCCGTCCATGTACCTTGGTGTCTTGATCGTGCGGGTTCAGCTGGAGAGCGTGCTGGTAGTCTGCGCACGCTGCTTCGTGCTTCTCGAGGTAGCGCGCCGCGTCGCCCTTGCGTACGTAGTAGACCGCGACGGCCGGGTCGTGCGCAATCGCGCTGCAGAACTCGAGCTCAGCTTTCTCGAACTGCGCGCGGTTGAACAGCTCGACGCCAAACTGGTAGTGGATCACTGCGACGCGCGACTTGATCTCGACGTTGTCCGGCAGCATCTCCAGCGCGTGGTGATAATCTGCGAGCGCCTTCCGTAGAGTGAGTGCAAAGTGCACAAGGTCAGTATCAGCAGACGCCACCGACAGTCTCAGCTGAAACGCACAGGAGTCTTACTGCTTGGAAGTTGTTGAGACCACGATAGGCGTCGCCTCGATTGATGAACTGCGTCGGGTTCTCGTTTTTCTCGCGGAAGTGCTCGGCCAACTCCGTCTCGCCCCGGATCGCCTGGTTGAACGCGTTGAGCGCCAGCTGGAAGGACTTGCCGCGCAGGAACCGCAGCGCGATGTCCGTGAGGATCAGGTTGCGCTGCGTCGCGATCTCCCGGTACTCTCTCGATCTGTCGACACTCGCAGACAGCGGAGATATCACTGCTTGGACACTCGCGGGATCTCGTGGCTGGCTCTGATTGCGCTTCATGGCCAGCTCCATCTTCTTTCTGTGTAGAATCAGCGCTCTCTCGATGTCCTTGAGCGCGACGTGGTACTCGCCGAGCTCTCGGAACGCCGAGGCTCGCAGCAGGTAGAACCGGGTCTCGTCAGGAGAGATCTCGGCGGCTTTGTTCAGGCACTTGATCACGTCGGCGAACTCCCGCAGCATCGAGTGCCTGCACGCTTGCTCGTAGATCGCCTGGGACTCCTTCAGCAGCCGCTGCTCGTGCTCGATGACCTCCGGGTGGTCCGGCGAGAGCTTCGCGGCGCGCTGGATGTCGCTGTTCGCCTTGTCGTGCATGTGCAGGCGCCAGTGGAGCTTGGCGCGCAGCACAAAGTACTCGACGTCCCTCGCGTTGAGACAGATGCAGTGGTCGACGTCCTTGAGCGCCTTGTCGAAGCAGCTCGCCTGGATGTGCGCCAGTGCGCGGTGCAGCCAGTACGTCTCTTCAAGTCCGTTGAGCTGGATCGCCTCGCTCAGGTACGCGATCGCGATCGACGGCGTCTCGTTGAGCATGAGCAGCGAGTAGCCGTGCAGGTTGAGCAGCGTCGCGAACTGGTCCTTGATGCGCTGCGGCGGGTTCGCGTCGATCGAGAAGAGCTTCCGGTAGCTCGCCATCGCGGACTTGAGGTCGCAGAGCTCCCAGAACACCTGCGCGCGCTTGGCGTGCAGGATTGCGCGGTTCGGCTGCAGGAAGATCGCCTTGTCGAGACAGCGCAGCGCCGCGTCCAAGTTCTGCGCAGCGAGGTGGCGGTCCGCTTGCTCTTCTCGCTCGCACGCGGCTTCCTCTGGCGTCAGATCCATGGCGCTGGCTGTCTGCGGTGCATTTGCCAGTCAGTCCGCCCGTCCGTCCCAGCGCTACGTCAGTCAGCCCGCTTTCCGTTGTTCACGCGCCTTGAAGCGACGCGGAGAGGATCCGTCGAAAGGTCGTGAGCGTTAATGGAGAGCCACTCGGCCATCAGTCCCAGTGCATTCGAATCCAAGCCACGCAGAGCAGCACAACACCCGTCGCGAGCGAGCAGGCATCATGGGCAACGTGAAGCCCGTGGTGAAGACGTCGACGATGGAGCAGGACCTGCAGGACGAGGTCATCGCCGTCGCGCAGCATGCCATGGACACGGAGGTCGACGAGCAGCAGATCGCGGCCAAGGTCAAGCAGCACTTCGAGCAGAAGTACCACGGCATGCTCTGGCACTGCTGCGTCGGCCGCAACGTCGCGTGCTACGTCACGCACGAGCAGTCCAAGTTCCTCTACTTCTACATCGGGCAGATGGCGGTCGTGCTCTTCGCCACCGCATAAAACGCAGCACCATCATCAGCAACAAGCGAGCGAACAGCCGCCGCAAATCGGTGCCTCGTCGTTTGTCTGCGAGCGCTCGTGCTGCCCACAGCGAGAAACACAGTTAGCCTGCGTTATTAATACACACACGCATATCCATCTCCAGCCGAACGCGCGACTATTCTTGCATGTCGTACCTGATCTTCCGTGGCATCTTCGCGCTCATCAACGGCTCAAGCTTCCGCAGCAGTGAGTCCCATCCGATGCCTCCGTCACCATAAACTCGCTCGCAGAAGTCGTTCGTTGGCCGCCTGGGGATGAAGAACAACAACGTGTCAGACGAGACGCCGGCGTCCAAGCTCGTGCGGCGGCGCTCTCGCACCGCTGTGTACAGCACGCCACCGCCGCCTTTGCCGCTCATTTCGCTACCTCCGGACGACGAGTGGGAAGAGTTCGACACTCCTACGCGCACGGGCTTCCAGTACACACTGCCGCACCTGGAGCTCTCGAGCGAGGAGTACGAGGACACGTCGTTGTCGAGCGGATCGCTCTCAAATGGCAGCAGGAGGCGCGAGACGCCGGATCACGAACGACCCAAGATCTGTCGTCTGCTCAGCGGGTACATGACCCAGAACGAGAACTTCCAGACCCAGCGCCACGGCTTCGGCATCGACACGCGGCTCGTCTACAAGCGCGACAAGGAGAACGTCGCTGGTTTCACTGGAGACTCACTGGACAGCAGCAGCGAGGACTTGGGCTTCAACGCGCTTTTCGAGAGCGGGAACCTGGATCGCGCGTACAGGGTCAACGGCAGGCACTACGCCTCCAGCAACGAGCTGCTCGGCGCTGCGACTCACGCGACGTCGTCTGCGTGCTCCCAGCCGCCGTTCGCGTTCTTCGTCAAAGCCGACATGGAGTACGATCTCTACTGCGACACAGATATGAACACGCACGGCCACATCCAGTGGTACTTCTTCCGCGCTACGCTTCTCTCGACAGCCTGGAAGCAGCAGAGCCCGGGCTCCGGTTCAGGATCAGGTTCCGCGACAGCGACAGCGACGACGAGCAGCCTCAAAGTCCGCTTCAACATCCGCAACATGCTCAAGAAGGCGAGCTTGTACAACGACGGCATGCTGCCCACCGTGTATGTCGATGCGCCTGTCGCGAGCAAGCGCGGATGGCACCACGACGGCGCCAACGTCTGCTACTTCAAGAATGCCGAAACGTACCGCAACCGCAAGACTGGCAAGGTGCAGAACTACTACACGCTCTCGTTCGTGTACGAGTTCCAGCTCCCGAGCGGCAGCAGCGAGGCGAGCACGGTCGTGTACTTCGCGCACTGCTACCCGTACACGTACACGCGGCTCCAGCGGTTCCTGCTCTCGTTGCAGAAAGACTCGGACCGGAACCGCCACATGAAGCGCCGGATCCTCTGCAAGACGATCGCGGGCAACAACTGCGACCTGCTCACGATCACGGATTTCAGCCAAGAGGACTCGCAGGACAAGCCGTACCACGCGAAGCGCATGGGGATCTTCCTGACAGCGCGCGTGCACCCGGGTGAGAGCAACAGCAGCTTCCTCATGCACGGCATCATCGAGTTTCTCACCGGGAACTCCCTCGAAGCGCGGTACTTGCGCCACAACTTCGTCTTCAAAGTCGTACCGATGCTCAACCCCGATGGCGTGGTGCATGGGAACTACCGCTGCTCGCTCGCCGGCACGGACTTGAATCGCCGCTGGATGAGTCCGTCTCCAGAGTTGCACCCGACCATCTTCGCGACGAAGAACGCGATCCTCTCGATGAAGACGACGCGACCCATCAGCCTCTACTGCGACATCCACGGCCACAGCCGCAAGAAGAGCATGTTCCTCTACGGCTGCCGGCCGTTCGAACCGAGCTGCCGCACCGAAGCTGCGCGGCTGCGCTTGTTCCCGCACTTGCTCGGTAAGATTAGCAACTCGCAGCGCGGCGGGTTTTTCAGCTTCTCGGACTGCACGTTCTCTGTGAGTGGCTCGAAGAAGGGCACGGGTCGCGTCGTGGTCTGGAAAGCAGCAGAAGTGCTCCACAGCTTCACACTCGAGGCGTCGTTCTATGGTGTCGGCACCAACAGGAAGCAGCAGGCGGACTCACTCGAACCCAGCACCGCTGGCGCAAACCTCAGGCACTTCACGCCCTTCGATCTGCGCATGGCTGGCACGAAATTCTGCCACGCGATGCTGCCGTTATCGCAGGTTATCAACCTGGATCGCGTGGCGGCCGCCAGCGCTGCACCAGCGCCTCAGGACACCGAGTCTTCTCCGCGTCGGGATCCACGCTCAGCATCTTGCGAGGAATTACCATCAGCAGCACCGAGCCAAAACCCACTGCTCCTCGAATCGGCAAGCCTGCCGAACTTGCCTCCATTCGCGCCTGCGTTCAGCCCTCGCTCATCCGGCAACAAGCTCCGCTTGGCTCCCTTGCAGTCGACTGTTGCGTCAGCTACAAGCGGTCGAGGTGGTGTCGACGAGCTGGCGTCTAAAGCGTCGGTGTGTTCTCCACCGCAGCAGTCTGCACGCTTGTCCATACCACCGTTCCTTCCGCAGTCTGCTGTCGATCACCAAAGCTCTTCGGCGCTCGCAGTCCCAGTATCGTCGGCGAGCACACCATTCGGCTTCCCATCCGAATTCGATCAGCTCTTCGCAGACGACAGCATGACCGCTCTGCTCTCGCTGTCGGATCCCGAAGACTTGCTGAAAGAGATCGAGGCAACTCTTCCCGACATGTTCATGGAGAGCAACGACGAGGACAACTCCGTTGGCTCCGAGTCCGACCCGTCCGGCGACAACATGGAGGAAGAGGAGCTCCAGAGCGCAAACTCCTGGAAGAGCATCCTGCCCGTTCCTAGCGACCCAAGAGCAACGGAGCCGGTTCCAAAGCTGCCACGAACGCGGCCGCCTCGGCTAATGAGGCACCTGTCGGCACCAGGACTGTGAGTGCCGCATTCGCTAGGTAGTACTTGCAATGGAGTACTGCTTTCTCACCTCACTGTGCTGCACCCAGGCATCACTCGCTCAACCCGAAGAACCCGCCCGATCCCGTCGTCACGCCAACACGAACAGAGCAGAAGCCAGAGCTCGCGCCAAGCACCCAGGTGAACGCGAAGACCACTGCGCCACTCGCTCCGTTGAGGATGCCGTCGAAGCTTGGACTCCAGAAAAATGCGCTGTCTCAAAACCAGCCGCGAGATCGGAATCGAGACATTGCCTCGATACACCTGCGAGCAGTCCAGCGGCGCTCCAAGTCGCGACGAGAGATCCAGCAGAGCCTCTGCGAACCTCAGTAGCACGCTGACTTCACCACCAACCTGCTCGCTCGGCTTTATCAAATACTATAGTGAGCACCTCCGTCAAAACCACCACCACTTCCAGGCACGCACCTTCTCCGCCAAACTGTCGCATGCATGAACCATTCAACACGAGCGACGAAGGGCAAACCAAGCTTACACTTCATTAACCTGCTCATCCACACCGTCCTGGATGAAAATGCTCGGTGGACGCTGGCGTCGTCGCAACGGAGACACTGGGAGATCCAACGCGTTCGTCTTGGAGTCTTGCGCTGCGTGCTTGCTAGCCGCATCCAGCAACCCGTGCGAGCTGTTGACGCTGCTGGCGCTGTCCGTGCGCTCCACTCGCTGGCCATGTCTCAGGTGCTCGGCGTTCGTGGGCGAGCGCTGAACGCGAGGCAGGTTCGTCCAGGCGACTTCGTCGACCTTGCGAATCAGCTGGAACTCGCCGACCTTCTTGATCTTGAACACCAGGACGGCGGTGCCATAGATGAAGATCACGTTGATCCACACTAGCATCGCGCTGCCGACCGCGATCTCGTAGAACACGAGCCGCTGCTCTTCGCCAATGACGTCGTCAGCCTGTTTGCACACGCATCCACGAACACAGGTTCTGTCACGGATCCGACAGAGAAATGGGCAGCCAACATCCAACACCGGAACGCCGCAACGCACCACAAAGTACTGTCCGATGATGACGTAGGAGAAGCAGATGCCGCTGTTGACAGTTGGCGGCAGCAGCGCCGCCGCGATCGCAGTGCCGACCACGGACGAGATGTTGGCGTTCGACTCGGCGAGCGCGACGCCCGTCCCCGACAGTGCAGCAACGACTGCCCCGAACAGCAGCTGAATCGCTTGTCCTCGAGAGCGCATTTCGTTCGTCGGCCAGTTGAGAGCGGCTGCGTACGGGCTCAGCAGCGCTCCGATCATCATCCCGAGCAGGAGCGTGACACTCTACAGAGTGAGGGATAAGTACATTGGAAACGGCACGAGGGTGTTAGCAGGACGAGGCGAGCGATGCGAAGGCTACATCATGCAACAGTGCGGTACCAATGCGAAGATCTCGTTGAGGAAGCCGTTGATGAAGAGGCTGCGATCGCGAATCGCGTACCCGAACGCGCATCCGAGAATGGGGCCCTGGTCGTTCAACACGCACGATGCAGCGCAGAGGCGTCAATCACACTGTTCCAACTGCCTGGAAGAACAATTTACTACCAGCAGCAGCGACCTACCATCAACGGCGACAGGAGCATCGACGCCACCACGTACGTCTACGAAAACAGACAATGCCGGCGACGTTAGTCACCAGTGGACACTTCAATCCACACAGCAGCAATCGCATCGACGCACGCTCGAGTCGCCAGCCAGACCAATGCCTGCAATCGCCCTGTTGCGCATGGCACAAGCACAGCCTCACAGTCAGCAACGCAAGCTCCATAGCCCTTTGCAACGAGCCAGCATTGGTTACGCACGAGGAGATGAGCAGCATGCCGACCGAGTCTCTCGAGAGCGTCGAGTTCGCCTCAATGTGGGCGTACATCTCAGCCACCGGCACGGCGGTGCCCACGTCCGTGGAGCGCTCGAGGATGCGGCCGACGCGGCGCTTCTTCTTCTTCGTCCTGCGCTTGCTGATCGTCGTGCCGGGCGTGAGCGACATGACGTCGCAGAAGCCGAACTGCACGCCAACCCCCATGCTCTGCAGCTTGTTCAGGATCGCCTGCATCTCCTCGTCCTCCACGCGGAACGTCACGATGGACGACGTGCGCGCCTCCACGCTCGTCACGTTGTCTAGCTGCAGCTCGTCCTGCAGCGTCGACACCACCTGTGCGCGTTCACGCATTGCATCCCGCCATTGCAGAGTCTGTCAGTCTCGTGTTCTGCTGCCCATTGGAGAGCGCAGCGGCGGATGAAAGCTCCAGCGGGTACTGCAGAGAGCGACTGCGCACCTTGCCGTGCTGTTCATTTGGGATCGTGAGCTGGAAGAGCTTCATGGCACCTCCCGCCGCAGTCGCTCACACGCGGAGCACCGCCTATTTGCTTCGCCTCGTGCTTGCACGTCAGTGCGAAAACGAAAATGGTGGGAAGCAAACTGAAGAGGACACAACAATTGAAACAAAACGTGATACACTGTACTTCATCTGTCGTCGAAAATAATTCTAATTTTGTACGTCAGTTAGAATGCCAAGTTCATCATTTTTATCATCACCTCTTCAAATATCCCTCTCTATTCTTCGCCGCCTCCATCCTCCTCCTCCGATTCTTCCTCTTCCTCCTCCGATTCTTCATCACTGTCGCTCTCTTCTTCTTCTTCATCATCATCTTCGTCATCAGCATCTTCATCTTCACCTCCAGTTGGCGAACTTCCACCAGGAGCAGCTCCACCAGCCTCACTTGACTCTCCTTCTCCTGCCACCTCAGTTTCGTCATCAACCTCCAGCTCTCCAGTTTCCTCCACCACGGGCTCTGGATCGACCGCCTGCTCTTCCTCCGCGTAGCTCAGATAGTCCTCAACGCCGTAGTAGCTCGCCTCGGCAGCAGCCAGTTTCCCACCGCCCGCCGCCACCATGAGGTTCAGCGGACGACCTCGCACATGGCCAAAGACGTACCCGCTGAGCGAGTACCAGTCCAGCGTGATCGCGTCCTGCACTTGGAAATGGTTTTCGCTGCGAAACACGTCGACCCACTCGTCTCCACTGCCGCCAGCTGCGTCCTCGTAGGAGACGAGAAAGTAGTCGCTCGTCTCCGCGTACGCCTTGAAGACCCCAGTCCGCCAGCACAAGTAGCGGGGATCGTATCGCTGGAAGCGCAGCATGAGGAACGTCGTCGCTCGCAGAGTCCGCAGCGAGGGCTCAAACATCGACACCATGCACCAGCAGTAGCCGTTGTAGATCTGCACACGATCGCTCTCCGCTTTCAAGCCGAGCCACTCGTGGTCGCCGTCTTCGTACTCGACGCGGTGCTTGTTCTTCACGCGGTTGTACCTGGAGACGAACCCGCTGAACCACTGCTGCTCGAGCGGCCAGTACACGCGGCAACACATCCCAAGTATCGCTCTCTCGAACGCACTCTCGTTTGGACGCACGTAGTGGCGCTGCTTACGGGACGGCGAGAACCAAAACTGGTCGCCGTACTCGTCCTGGAAGTCTCCCCAGTCGTCGTCGCTCTCGGGCTCCGACGCCGAGTCGCGGTCGATCAGCGCGCGAGTCTTCTTCAGAATCTCGGCTTGCTTCTTCGCCGCAGCGTCGCCTTCTTCGAGCATATGCGTCTGCATCTGCCGGAGCATCCTCTCAAAGTTGATCCGCTCGGCATTCGGCGTCTTGGAGCGTCTCCATGCTCGCTGGATGCGCTTCGCGGCATGCAGGCGCATTTGGAACTGAACGCGAGCCTCCTGCGCAACGCGACGGCCAAAGTACCCGCGCACACCGGCGTTAATGCGGCTCGCAGCGGCGTGTTTGCGCTGCTCGCGCTCCTGCATCTCGCGCTGGTACCGCGTGAGTTGGAGTCGTGCGTAGTGGCCACGCCAGCGGCTCTGGATCTTCACCGCGTACCGAACGAGCTCGCGCACCTTCGCGTGCTGCTGCTCCAGCGCGGCTCGGAGCGCGCGGTAGGCTTTGCGAGCAGCTCGCGATCGGAAAAGCCGCTGGAGCGAGATCGCAGCGTTTGTCCGCTCGAGGCGGCGCTGCTGGTTGATCGCCATGAGATCGTCGAGGCGAGACCGATGGAAGCGGGCTCGGTACGCTCGCTGCAAGCGGACGATCGCAGCGAGCTTCCGCAGCAGCTCCTGCTCTTTTCGGTACCGCTCGATGGTCTTGAACACGACGTCGCAGTGCTTCCGCGTCCAGTGGCTGCGGTACACCGCCTGCACTCGCACCGCGAACCTGGACCAGTGCCTCAGCCGCTGCTCTTCGACGCTCGCTCGCTCGAGTCCTGCCCGACAGAGAACGCCTCGGATGAGCGCCTGGATCTTGACGACACTCGCCTTCACGAGCGCTGTGTGCTGCACGCGGCGCTTGATCTCGCTGTTGAGCCGCCAACGCACGTAGCTCTTCCGGATCGTCTTGCACGCCGGCATCTCGATCATCCTGACGCGCCAGGAGGCAGCGATCTTTCGATCCACATGGCCGCGGAACACTGCCTGGATGCGCAGCGCCGCCGAGTTGTAGATCGTCTTCTGCTGAATCGAGAACTTGAGCTTGAGTCCGTCCTGCTTCGGTTCGAGACCGCGATAGTGCTGCGCCTTCTGGACGAATGGAAGATGCTCAGCGAGCGTCGCGATGCCGCTGTCCGTGATCTCCTGGCACCCGTTGAGGTTGAGCACTTGCAGCGACAAGCAGCTAGTCGCCACCGCAGCGAGGATGTCCTCGCGCATCTTCAAACAGCCTTCCAGGTTCAGCGACTGGAGCACCGGAGTGCCGCGCAGCATCGCTAGCAGCCCCGTCGATGAGAAGTGGAGGCAGCCGCAGACGTTCAAGCTTCGCAGCTGCCGACAGTGCTCGCCGATGTGAATCAGCGAGCCGTCTGTCAGCTGCATGCACTTGCGCAAGCTCAGCACTCGAAGGCGCTTGCAGCCCTGGACGAGCTCCAGGATCCCGTTGTTCGTGATCCGCTCGAGACCCTCGAGGTTGACGAACTGGAGCGCGCAGCAGCCGTGGCCGAGTGCCGCGAGCCCGCGATCAGAAATGCTCTTCGTGTACGAGATGTCGAGCGAGAGCAGCCTCTTGCACTGCGTGAGGGAGCCCTGCGGGCCGAGCGTCCCGCTGATCCACCCAAGCCCGTCGTCGTTGAGCACCGGGCAGTTGGACAGATTCAGCTTCGTCAGCTGCGCGTTGCAGCACGAGATGAACTCGTGGATGCTCTCGCTCTTGAGCTGCAGACACCAGGAGAAGTCGAGCGCGTCGAGCTGCTCGATGCCCGTGGCCATGACCTTGAGGATGTCGACCGACATGACGGATTTCGAGAAGTCGAGACGGCGAATTGCCGGACCGATCGCATGGATGAACGCGCGGATCCCCACCTGAACAGCCACCGAAGTCTTTTACTGCACTGAGTGTGGATATTCGGAGCAGCAAGGACTTCATTGCATACCGGCGTGAACTGCTCGCAGCCGGAGAGGACGACCGTCGAGTAGTACTGACACTGACGAAGCTGCGGGTTCTCTCGCTTCGCTCTCTCCACCTGCTTGAGACTCGCTCGCAGCTGACTCGCCAGCTCGTTCAGCATCGCATCGTTCAGCTCGCTGGCGTTCGGTCGCAGATCCAGCGTCTCGGGGTCGCGCTGGGAGTTCAGGATGCTCGTTGCGCGAGCGCCGAGCGCGATCGACGCCTCCTGCAGCGCGAGCCGCCGCTCTTGCGCGTCGTTCTCATCGCAATGCGCGTTGTTCCCGCGAGTTGGCGCTGCTGCTGGACTGATAGCAGCGTGAGCCTTCTTCGCGAGCTTGCAGCCATTCTCCAATGAGCGGTGGCGAGGCTTCCGATCGGTCATCGGCTCGCATGTTGGTTCGCTGAATCTCTCTCTCTCTCTCTCTCTATCTCTCTATCTATCTCTCTCTCTCTCTCTCTCTTTCTCTCTCACACACTCTCTCGTCGCGCCAACCTGCTCAAGTACAAATAACACACGTCGTTTCGCAGTCGATGCACCTCAACCGGCTTCGACGACGGTCAGTTACAGCAGCAACAGAGCACGCACTCAAGACAGTCAAGCTATTGAGCGAGCGATGCAAACAAATGGGGATATCCAGATAGAATTTGTCGACTCGAGGACATCGCGAGCGTGCCCGTATCCTCCCGCGGCTCCTTCGCTCGCGCGGGCTTACTGGGCAACCTTCGCGAGCGATGCGATCGCATAAATCTTAATCTCCGAGCCGCCGTCCACCTTCACGATACCATCCGAGCCGTCAGTGCCGATCAGCGAGCCCGTCTTGCCAGCTTCGTCGCCAGACAGAATGATGACCGAGTCCTGCTTCTCCGGCACAACTGGCCGCACGTCGTCGAGCGACACGTTGATCACGCGGCCGTCCACGTCCAGCGAGCACGAGTTGCCGCTCACGCTCACAATCACGCCCACGCTGCCGCGGTACTCGCCCTCGATGACCTCCACTTCCACGCCCTTCATCTTCCACGTCACTTCGCCGCTCGAGTACGAACCGCCGTACTCGTCTGCGCCGTGGTGGTACGCTGGCGTCATCGGGACACCGGAGCCGCCCATCATACCTGGCGTCGCAGCAGGAGTCACCGCCGAGTTCATGCGTCCTCCGAGCACCGTCATCGGAGTCGCAAGTCCGAACGCGCCAGGAGTCATCGGGTTGTGGTGATAACCTGGGGTGTTCAGCCCTGGCGTGACAGGGTTGAGCCCAGGAGTCATCGCTGACAGACCAGGAGTCGTTGGGTTGAAGCCCGGAGTCATTGGCTCCATGCCGGAGTGGTGGTGGTGGTGGTGGTCGTGCCCAAGTCCAGGTGTCGCAGCCGACAGGTGCGCTGGCGTCGTTGGGTTCAGACCAGGAGTCGTCGGGTTCAAGCCTGGCGTCGTCGGGTTGTGCGACATCATGTACGCAGGCGTTCTCGGCTGGAGTCCTGGCGTCGTCGGGTTCAAGCCTGGAGTCGTCGGATTCGCAGCCGGCGTCACTGGCATCATGTGGTCTCTAGTCGGCGATCGCGGCGCCATCGGGGTCACAGGGTTCGCGAACGACCGGTTGCCCATCACATCACCCGAAGGAGCCACAGGATCCAACGGCGTTCCGAAGCTTGTCGCGTGCGTGATGTCCTTCTCCTGGTTCAGCTGAGTCTCCAGCAACGCGTCGTCATTCGCAACGTTCCACGCGTCACCAGTGCGAGAGGAAGATTGCGGCGTGCCAAGCCCACGGTGCAGCGGAGTCGCCATCGGAGTCATCGCGCTGCCGTGGAGCGGCGTCTGTGACGGCAGCGGCGTCTGCCCGCTCATCGGCGTGCCGGTGTAGCGCGGTCGGTCCTGGATCATTCCTTCTCTCGTGCCAGCAATCGTCACGTGGAGACGGTCGACGTCCACGACCTTCGCCTTGCAGTGGATCTCCACCTTGACCTTCTGGTCGCTCTCGTCCACCACAATGCCGATGTAGCCCTTCCACATGCCCTTCTTGATCTTCACAGTCTGCCCGATGATCTCGGACTCGCGCGTCTGCGCACCAGGACGTCCTCTCGGCTGCATGCCGGCGTCCATGCGCGGCGCAGTCGAGTTCTGGATGATGTCGGAGCGCGCCTTGCTTCCGGAAAGCACTACGCTTCTCGCGCGCGCGACGAAGATACCGGCGTTCGTCGTCATACGGTTGTTGTGCAGGAACAGGAACGTGCGGTAGATGTGCTTCACCGTCCCACTGTGACCCGAGTGGACGCCCTCGACCACGTTCACCATCTCACCGACGCTCACGTGGTTGTGCTTCTTGTCCAGCGCAGCAGTCGCCCGAGAAGAAAACATCTTGCGCTGGATCTCCTGGTCAGAGATGTCGCGAGCCTGACCGTTCTGGCACAGCACCGAGAAGCCGTCGCGTCCAACGTGGGTAACCACGCCGACATCGCCATGCGCAAGCTGAAAGCATGGAGACACAGTCAGGATCTCTGTACGTAAAACTCCCAACTCAGCAGTAGCACATAAACAGCACGCACCGCCACGAGATCGTAGAGCTCTTTCCCCTTGAACGAGTCCAAACCGTGCGACACTTCCGCAGATTCCTGGAGATCCCGGACGCGAACCTGGATCTCTTTCGCCATGCTGTCGACCAGCACGATCGCGACAGGAGAGCCGTCCGTCTCGTCCACTGCCACGACCGTGCCGGTTTCCCCCGAGTAAATGCCCGACACGACCTTGATATGGTCACCGACCTTGACGTACTTCATGAGCTGCTTCAGCTGGAAGTCCAGGATCGTGTCCTTAATCTCTTCGTGCAGTGGCATCACGCGAACAGTGTCGTTCGACGTGTTCGTGCTCAGCACCACACCCATGAGGTTGATCAGGTCGCCTTCAATCACGCGCACCGTGTCGCCCTTCGTGAGCTCCACCTTGTTCTTCCAGTCGTCGGCTTCGACGGACGTCATGAGATCGTCGTTGCCGTCGCCGTCGCCACCGCCGACAGACGTGAACTTGTTGATCTCGTCCAGCGTCGGGTTCACGTCTTCCATCTGGAGCATCGTCGTGATGTTCACCTCCTTGAGCAAGAACCCGTCCTTGTAGAAATCGTTCTCGAACGCGTCGAGCATCTCGCCCGTCGACGGGTGACGGCGGCGCACCACATCCAGCCCCTGCGACATGTTCGTGCTGAAGAGCTTCTGAGGAGGACGCTGTCCTTTCTTGTACTTCGGCTGCTCGCCGCCAGCCAGCACGATCGGGTCGAGACGTGGGATCATTTTCACAACCGCCTACTTACGCATCACATCACAGAGCTGGTGGTCAGTAACACAGTTCGACAACTTCGAGCACAAAGATCCAAGTAACAGAGACAACAACTCACCCGAGCACCGTTGTCCAGGATCTCCAGCACTTTGCACAGATCTCCTTTGTACAGACCCGCGCGCTTCATCCTCGTCCACGCGCCGACCGTGAGCGGCTTGCGCATCTTCTGCACGTGCAGCACCGACGTCATTTCGTGGATCGGCACGAGCTTCATCGTGTACTGCTGCACGTCGCGGAGTCCGTTGAGCGCGTCCTTCGCGTGCGGCTCGCGTTCCGCCTCGACGTAAATGAACCCCTTCGAGTTCGACGCGACCACCGACTTGATGTTCAGCGGCTCGCCGCGGCGAGCAAACTCCAGGAACTTGTTCATCATCGCGATCACGAGGTGTTGCTCGCGACCAGGCTACATACACGGACCACCATTACAACAGTGCGCGATGAGTCAGTCGGGACAAGATACCAAACACAAATGACACAAAAAGCACAACAACAAAAATGAAAGGCGTGCGCACCTTGCACTTGAACACCCACATGCGCGGGTCCTGGATCGACGGCAGGAGCGACTGCTGCGCCACCTCGCTCTGCATCATGTCACCGCCCTCATCGTCTTCGTCGTACTGCTTGCGACTCTGGTGGTGGCGCTTCTTGATCTGGTTCACGATCTCTTCGGCGCTCTCCGTGTCGTCGTACTTGTTGCGATCCTGCGGCTCGTAGCGGTACGCGTGCGCGGACTCGACTTCCTCGGCGAGCGCGCGTTCGGAGCGGTAGAAGTCACCATCGTCATCGTCTTCCTCCTCTTCTTCGTCCTCATCCACGTCGGCCTCCTCCTCGATGAACTTGTTCACGGGTTTGCGGCGCTTCTTCGGCTTGGGCTTCGCGTCGCTCGCGCCTTTGCGCTTCTTCACTGGCGCCTGCTCCACTTCGTCCTCCGAGACGTCGTCCTCTTCCTCCGGGATCTCGTCCTCGGACACGTCGTCGTCCTCTGACAGGTTGCGGTCGTCTTCGCTCGACGACATCTCTTCCTGGCTCTGGCTTGTAGCGGCGGGCGGACTTGTCTGCTGGTGAGCGGCGCTTTTTGCGTGGTCGCGTTTTGCTTGGTCGCTTTGGCTCGCTCCCCCTCGCTTTTCGGGCTCTTTGCTGTGTGGGAAAACGAACGCAGAGCTTTTTCACTGGGGAAAACCCACACAGCGCGGAACCCGGCACACCGGCTTACAGAGCGGTACACTGTGCCACTCGCTTGCTCATGCCACACAAACGCAAAATCATCTGGTGCCTCAGCTGGGGACTGCGACTGTGGCGCACGCGCCACCGACCCGGCCGCCTTCTGCTCCCTCTGCTGCTTTTTTTCCTTGAGAAAGAGGAAGAGACTCAAAGAAGCGCACGCTGGAAGAGAAGACGAGAGGGAACAGCAGCAAGTAGCAAGTAGCATGGCGGAGCAGACGGACCCGCCGCCGCCGACGCCCGCGGCGACCCACGACGCGCTCGCGAGCGGCAGCGTCGCGCAACCCAAGACCGTCCAGGTTCTCGTGCAGAACCCGGTGCTGCTCGCGAACGTGCTCGCGTTCCTCGGATCCAAGTACACGTTCGCGTTAGGTGCGTGCAGGCGTGTCTGCGGGAAGAAATAGGAAGCATGGTGCAGTGTGGGCGGCTCTCGCTCATGCGAGCGGTCTAGTCGTGGCGAGTAGCTGCTCGCTTGTGTGTTTATGTGTGTGTCAGTTGGATGTCGTGTGAATGCTCTAACCTGCGAGGAGACGACATGGATGCTGAACCATACTTGCTTTGCTGGTTTGTTGTCGTCGATCAGTCACGTTGAGCAAGAGCTGGGCGAGAGAACTGATGAAACCTGTCGTGTGGGAGATCATCGCGAATGTGCCGTACCAGCCGCTGCTGCTCAATTGCTTTCGGCGAGCGTCGTCGTACTGCTACCGAGAAGTGGATGTGCCATCACCGTACGTGCACATGCTCGTTTCTCTATTGATGCGCCGCGTTCCTCCGTCGAAAGTCTGATCAACTGTGTACGTGTGTGTCTCTCTCTTACGTAGAAATGTCAATCGCCGCGGATCGCCTCCTGTGATCCGAGCGTCGCTTCTGAACGAGCGCACGTCGATGCGCGAGTATGTGAACGATCTGAAGTGGATGACGGTGGAAAACAAGTGGCTCGACGCGCAGCCCAAGTCGTTTCGCATCGCGGACGTCCCGGAGCTGAAGATCGAGAGCCAGAAAGCGACGCTGATCGCGTTCGACAATGCCAAGATCCTCGTCAACAAGTTTTCCCGCAGTCCTGACACTCGCGTACGTGTTGCTCATTCGTTCGGGTTGGTATCTGTCGAAGCTTCTAGCGTCTGCGTGGACTAACAGTGTCTGTGCATCGCATTGTGCAGCTTCTTACTGGCGGACTCGAGAATGATCGTGCGAACTTTTATTTATGGTCGCTGGAGAAGCAGCGCCTCCGCTCGTCGATCGTGCAAGCTGGCGCGTCGTGCTACCACGCGTGCAACGATGCGCTCGCCGTGGGCTGCGCCGACGGCACTGTGCGCGTCTGGGACTTCGCCACAATGGACAGCCGCGGCTACGACTCGAGCCCGCAGGTGAGCGTTGCGCCAACTGCGACGATCTCCCACCGAACCACGCTCGGCATGGTTCCGTTCATACGAACTCGATCGAGAGACAAAGTGACGAACGTGCGCATTGATCACAACGACGGGACGTTCCTGCACCTGGCGACGTCGACGGAGAAAGGCGAAGCAAACGTGTGGGACGTGACAAAAGGCGAGATCATCGTGTCGATTCCGGCGTCGAAGATCCACAAGTCTGCGCTGCCTCGCTCGCAGAGAGACCCGAACCCGCAGATCACGAGCTTGATGCTTTTCCGGAACACCCTGGTCTGCGGCACCTCGTTAGGCTTCATCCGCGTGTTCGATCTCCGCAGCGCGCGACTCACCCACCGTCTCGCTGGGCATCCTGGTATGCTCTAATTGCGCCTATCGGTTTGCTCTTGGTATGATATGCTCAACTGACTGACTCGCTTTTGTTGTGCAGATGCGGTGCTGAACACGGACACGAAGGGGCGAGTGCTGTGGTCTGCGGGGCGAGAAGGCACTGTTCGCTGGTGGGGCGGCAAGACTGCCAAGATTCTGTCCAAGTCGGCGCTGTGCTCGGGCGGCATCTCAGCCTTAGAGATGGACGAGACAGTCGTGGTGGCTGGCTACAGCAAGCAGGGCATGGAGGCGTGGGACGTTCGCACGCAGCAGTCACTCTGCTCCTTCAGCAATTTTGAACACGGCGGAGTGAAGTCTTTACAGTTCGACAGCCGCAAGCTCGTGACGGTCTCGCCGAACGGCAAGGTATGTGGCAGCCGCAGGAACGCGCTGCTTGTGACTGGCGATTCATTGTTGGTCGCGTGAGAAGCTGACAGGTGTCGCGTCTGTTTCTCTCGTGTAGGCTGCACTGTGGAGGTGGTATTCGCCGAACCCCGTGCGATGGTTCACGCCCCCGACGCCGTCTGCAAAGTTCATTTCGACGCAGTACGACGACCGGCATTTAGTACTCGGGACCGACACCGGCGAGCTTGTAGATTTTGACCGAGTGTCTGCGGTTTTGTGAGATGACAGAGTTGGGAAAGAAGTGCCTTCTCCGTGCGACGTCATCGCTGCTGCCCCACCGCAGGCGCCGAAGTGGCTGAAGTCGATCGAGAAGAGGTTGGAAAAGTGAGTAACCAGTCGTTCTCTGGCGTAACTAATGCCTTTGTGAGAAGCGCATTACCCGTTCAGCAGCGTGTGTGCATTCGTTCGGAATCGTCTCGCCTTCGTTGGAAATCGAGTGCGAACTTTGTATTTGTGCATTGCACTCGCTCGCTCTGCCTCGCTACGAGTCTCTGCTCTGCTGTCGTGGCGGCTTCTTCACGTACACGACTTTGCCCTTGAGTGCGTCATTCTGCACGCCTGCTCTCGCCACCAGCACTTGCGGATCTGCTCGCGACTCGCCGCTGCTGCCAAGCGCGTCTGTCAGCGTCGCGTGCTGGATGAATCGTGGGTTGTGGTGAAAAACCGAGTTGCCACTGGTGGCGTCCGGCACGCGCACGATGACGCCCGCACTCGTCTTCAGCAGGACGACGGGCTCTGGCGCTGGCTGCGAAGCGTTGTGCTTGCTGTGCAGAGAGCCCATGATGACGATGCTGCTGCTGGTGAAGTGGACGAAGCGCGTGGCAATACCTAAATATACGACACACCGCTGACGAAATGGAGGCTGGAGACGCGCATCAACACCAAGCAAGCGAGTTGATAGATATACATGAGCTTTGCTTAACGAAGATGTGCGGACGTTCAGTACTCAAAAATCATCGTCGGAGAACAACGTGTCTGCGATCGCTGGGAAGCCCACGAAGAGCCACTTCGTGCCATTCGCCTCTGCCCGCACTTTCACCGGGTGCGGCTGCGCTCGGATCTTTCCGGTTACTAAGCAGCTCCCGTCGTCTAGAGAGAACGGCCAGTGGTGGCGTGGGCACGAGATGCAGAGCATTCCGTCGAAGTCTTCGATGTCGCCCATGTGAAGCGACGCGCCTTGGTGCGGACAGGTGTCGTCAACCGCGTAGAACCGGCCGTTGTACTTAAATATCGCAACGTCTCGCCCGTTCACCTCCGCTTTCTTGCCTGCGGAGGGTGTGCATGCACGATGGTGAGCTCATGCGTTGCAGTGTGGCGAGAGCAAAAGCAAATACAAGCGCGAGCTCCGTACCGAGCGTGGTGGTGCGCGTGCCAGCTTTGATGCGCTTCCGACCCGTCACACTCATCTCGTACTTCGGCTGGTGCTCGCTCGCTTCAAGCACATCTGCATGTCCACGCACACGCACGCAGTGCCACACGGTAGTCAACACACATCTGCTCATCGACAGGTGTAGGCAGTGCGTCACAAAAACACATGTGCTGTGCACGCACCTTCGGGTCGCACCGTCGTGTTGAACCACAGATACTTGGCGGCTTCTTGCTCGCGCTGCAGCTGCAGGAAGTGCGCGTCGTCTTCGTAGTGGAGCGGCTGTCCCACCGCCGGAGCGGACGCGCGCGGAGCGTTGCGCATGCTTCGCGCACAGCCGCCCGTGAGTGAGCGTTCGCAGCCGGCTGGATGGTTCAATGTGGCCACCGCCACTGCGACTCAACGCTTCAAGGCTGCTCTCGACTTTCAAACCACAATTTGAATTTTCAACTTGTCGATTTTTGTCAAGAAGAGAGTGGCGTAATTACGCGACAAATTTCGTAAAAACAGACCTTTTTTACGAACTCGCTCGTTCTTTTTCGATGGTGGCCGCCCGATATCTTGCTTGCTCCGCTTTTCCTCTTCGATCGAACATTCGCGTCGCGTCCACAGCAGCAGGCAGCAGCAGGCGGAGAGGCGAGGCGCACAGGGGAACCCAATCGACGCAAGCATGGGCAGTCGATATGGCGGCGGCGGCGGCGACGACTTCCGGGGTCGCGGACGCGATCGCAGCAGAGACAGAGGCTACGGCAACTTCAACGGTCGCGGGGGCTACAGTCGGGGCGGCGACCGAGGAGGCGACCGCATGGGACGCCGCGGTGGCGGCGGCGAGCAGAGCGGCGGCGGCGCAGAGCACCTTGCGCGCATCCACGGGACGGAGGAAGACCGCGTGAACTGCCCGTTCTACTTCAAGATCGGCGCGTGCCGCCACGGAGACCGCTGCTCGCGGCTCCACAACAAGCCCGTGTTCAGTCAGACGATCCTCGTGAGCCACATGTACCAGAACCCGATCTCGCAGATCATCGCGCAGAACGGCGACCCGTCGCACCTCGACCAGCAGCAGGTCGACGAAGACTTCGAGGACTTTTACGAGGAGGTGTTCGAAGAGCTCTGCAAGTTCGGACGGCTAGAGGAGCTCAACATCTGCGACAACCTCGGCGACCACTTAGTCGGCAACATGTACGCCAAGTTCGAGGACGAAGAGTGCGCTGCGGCGGCGCAGAAGTCGCTCTACGGGCGGTTCTACGCCGGGCGCCCGCTGGTGTGCGAGTTCTCGCCGGTGACGGATTTCAGAGAGGCGCGGTGCCGCCAGTTCGACGAAGGCACGTGCAACCGAGGCGGCTACTGCAACTTCATGCACATCAAGACCGTGCCGCGCTCCATGGAGCGCGAGTTGCAGCGCATGTTCAACCGGCCAGGCAGCCGCGACAAGAGCCGCAGCAAGAGTCGCAGCAAGAGCAGCAGTCGAAGCAGAGGGAGAAAAGGAAAGGGCCGCTCGCACTCCCGGTCGCCATCGCGCTCGCGCAGCGGCTCCCCGCGCGACCGCAAGAGCAGTCGTCACAAGAGCGCGAGCCGCTCGCTTTCACCAAAGAAGAGTCGTCGCAGTCGCTCTCACAGCCGCAGCCGCAGCGCGTCGCCTGCACCACCAGCACCGCCAGCAGCGAAAGAACCAGTCGAGGCAGCCAAGGAGGAATAAGCGAGTCTGCATGGGTGGCGAAGCAGCCAGCGGAGCGCGAGCAAATGCGTTCGGTGACACCTTTCCAGCCATCTTCTTCTCGTATGCCTCGAAAATACCGAGCGCGGCGTGCGCGCAAGCGCCAATGCGCAGGATCGGAGAGTAGGAAGGCGGCGATGATGCGCTCAGGGAACAGCAGCAGCATGTATGTAGGCGGCGGCAGTCGCGCACAGCTCTCTCTTACTGCATGTGCGATGAACTCGAATGGCATGGGGTGCATTTCCATCGACTTTCGTGGCGATCTTGTGTGTTTGTGTGTGGGTTTCCTTTCCTCTGTGAATGAGCAAGTTGCACTTGCAGGTTTCCTTTCGCTTGTGCTGAGGAGTGCGAGCTGTTCCGCATTGCGGCAATGCCGCGCCAGACGGCTAGCGGACGCGATGCGGATGGATCGCGGAGCTCGCGACTGACGACGAAGAGAATGGCGAGCAGTGAACGATCGGAGTGAATAGTTGTATTAGCAAGGCGAACAATACTATAGGAGTCGAAGCTTCGCGGCGTGTGTGCGTTGTGCACACTGCGAGATCAGTGCGCCATCCAGCTATTCTTCAAAGAAGGCATCCTGCATGTGCTGCTTTCGTCGGCGGTCGCCCTTGAGCTCGTTGCTCTTCTGCTTTCTCGACGACGACTTCTTGTCAAAGATCTCGCGCTGCAAAGAAAGTAAAGGATGACATACACAGGGTCAGTACATCGTACTCTCTCTCTATCCATTCGCCACGACACAGGCTACGAAAAGCACTCACTCGGTCGATTATCCGCTCTTCCAGGGTCTCCGGCAAGTCCAGGATCGAGCGCACGACGTTGTTGTACTTGATGTGCTCCTGGAAGCCCGTGCGGACGGCGCTCTTGATGGCTTCGTACTGCTTGATCGAGCGCCACGACTTGACGTCCAGCATTTCGTTCTTGACCGAGAACGACACCTGCGGCGACTCGCCGTGCTGCGAAACACCACAAAGACAACCACATCACGGTGAGCACCAGCCTTTCGTCCTCCTCCTACGAAATGGAAGCAAACGCAAGCACCAAACACGTACTGCGAGCGTCGCGTGGACGTCCCGGAAGACCATGCGCTGCGTCTTGCGATCCTTCTTGCTGTTCTTCTTACTGCTGTCTTTGCTCATCACACGGAACTTCTCGATGATGTCTTCGTCGCACGGCAGCGTCAGCCCGCACTTCTGCGACGCCTCATACAGCAGCGCGATGTTCTCGCCGGCGGCGGCGCGGACCTCCACGTCCACGTGCGTCAGCAGCTCCAGGAACCGAGGCAGACACCTGATGGGTGAGCACCGCCACACATTCGTTCGTGAGACGACCATCCATATTCGCATCCATCATCCATGCAAACTCGTAGACTCTCTCGTCGTACCTGTCAACGTATTCGTCGCCAGCCAGCTCTTCATCCGACAGCGACGACGCCAAGAGTCCCCAGGATTCCAGCGCCACGGAGCAGATGCTGCCGACGATCTTCAGATCAAAGTACTTCTCGAAGAGCACAATCAGCGCCTCGGTATTCTCATCCTCGACGCTGCAGACAAAGCAGATCAGCGCCAGCGCTTGCATGCTCTGCGTTCGGCACGAAGCACGGATCACAAACAATCAGTCAGTCAGTCTGCATCATTCACATATCAACGGCAACATCCTCAAGATCGTACCGCCGCCTTCACCGCTGGACTGCGCGACGCCTTCGCCAGTGGCGAAAGCACGTTGCTCGCACGCTGGAAGAATCGCTCCTCGTCGCCGCCCTGGATGAGCGCCATGACTGAGAGGATGCGCGAGCTGTGCAGCGCCTCGTCCTCCGACGGCTTGCGCAGACAGTTCAGCACATTGCTCACGAAGCTTTCCGTGATGCTGTCTGGAGGCAGGTACTGCGAGAGGTGGCCGCTCAGCTTCTCCAACGCCGCCACGCGCGTCGTCGTTCTGCAATACCATCCCATTTCCAGACTCGTCAGCATCCACGGAATTTGCAGAGCAGTGCATGTTCTCTCTCCTATGCACAGCAGCGAGCAGTACTCATGCATACCGTTTCTCGGTGAGCTCTTCGATGGCTTCGTCCACGGCGGCGTCCTCTCCGTCGCTCTTGGTGTACGAGTCGTAGAACTCGGCGTCGTCCGAGAGGTTCGTGCGGCCGGTCTCGACCGATGCCATCGACGCGGCGTCGTCGAACTCGTCGTCGTCCTCGCGACGCATCTTGCGCGCGCCTAGCAGCAGTGAGTGGTTAGCGATCGTCACGCCCATGTTCTTGTCTGTTGGATCTCGTTCTTGTTGTCGAGCAAAAGCGATTGTGTGAATAAGAGAGGAAGCGCGCGCACCTGTCTTCTTCTTGGCCATGCTCGTTGCTGAGAGCTCGCGCTGCTGCTTGCTGCGGTGGTGGTTTGCTGTCTGCGGCCAACGGCGTCGATCGATCGATCGAGATGGCGTCGAGACGGCGTCGCGTGGGTTGACGAGCGTTGGTGGCTGCAGCAATCGACTTTTGTTTCTCACTTTTCTTTGTCTCTCGGCGCGTTTCTCACTCGTTACGGGAGGGAGGGATTCGAGCAGCCGTTGCATTTCGATCCGATGCAAAACAACAGCGGACCCGCGATAAACAGGGAGCGCGATCCAGCCTCTGTACGTGCCGTAAAAAGGCGGAATCTTGCGTTGAAGCTGTGGAAGCACATACATTTTACAGGTCTTTCGTGGATCATCTCGAAAGTGATTCCTGCCTTGAGTTTTTATGGCTTTTCTGGAAGGCTTGTTAAATGTAACCTCTTGTCAACATATTCGTGTCTCGATGTGTCGCATGTCATGTCAATAGAGAGGTATAGACATGAATGCTGTGGAGTGGTTTTTATTTTTTTTTAATATGAATCACGGAGATTTTGGATTTCTGACGATATTCCGCCATCCGGAATGCAAAACGCTATCATTTGCATAATGCAACAACAAATTGCTCTCCCTCGTCCAATTTTTTTTACTTGAGTATATTTTCATTGAGTACCGCTGCTTTGCAAGCATATATGTCACTCGTCAATTAATACGGTGGTAATACCAATTACCCGTCTTCACGTCACGTTACTAAACCGATTGCTCGCTTCAGTTAGTGGCATTGGATCCTCCTGGTCTACATTATTGTGATCTGTTACGAGGTTTGTGGACACATTTGCTCAAGACATGACAACTAAATATGAACAGCGATTCAAATCAGGCACTGACAATTTGTCGAGTCAATGAGTCGACTGAGCTATGTATGTAGTCTCTCCTTCAGCTGTCATAAATGGATTTCTTTCGTTCACCACCAATAACAGCATTCTTAGTTATTGTTGCTATCCAGCGCGGCAATATATTCGCGCTCAGAGATGGTGGGGTGCTTGTCGCTCTTAAATATTGCAGTGGGAGTCCTGAACGTGGAGGTAATAGTTGACTATACAAAAGAGGTTTCTGAAGGCATGATGTCCACAGTAAGCGACTGCACAATCCTTCCTGCGTGTGCGAGTACATGCTAAGTCTGAGAGCACGACTGCGGCAGTGAAAATGTGGAACCGCATGACGGTGTGCCAGAACTCCTTCTATCCAAGAAAAACCATGACTACGCATCGATTTCCTCTACTATTTTTCTCAGATGCAGCATCAGATAATTGCAGGACAATATGCTAAGTGTATAGTAGTTGTAGCGAAGTAAATGGGCATAGGGCATGCTGAAATGTACTGTATGCCAAAAAGCCCCTCTCACATGTCGATTTGATCATGGTTGACTTTTAGCTGCCCAATCGCATGCTTTCCCAAAGAATTCTGCCGATATTTCGGTCGCGAAAACGCTGACAAGTATAATCTTCTTTGTCTCCTTCTTTCTCGGCGTTTGTGCTTCATGCTTTGTGGATGACGGGCTCCAGGTCCGACTTCTATGTTTCAGCTACAGGCGTCCTTCAAAATACCGGTCACTGCGAAAAATAATTTCCTCAAAAAAGCGATCGATTTATGCATAACCATTTTTGTATGGCAGAGAGACCATTTCGATAACAAAGCCAACATGACACCGACGCGTGTGAGACTG
>JAADWH010000125.1:0-44111 GCA_023335995.1 Globisporangium nagaii
GAGATCATCCGCATCGGGTTCCTGAACACGCACGTGGACGAGTCGCTGGACGAGTACCTGGCGCTGTACGACGTGGTGCTGACGCACGACGCGAGCCTGCTGCCGGTGGAGATGCTGCTGCACCAGCTGCAGAGCAATGGCGGCGCCAAGTAGAGTGATGTCGACCAGGTTGGTGAAGTACCATTCCTTGGTAAGTGTGGTTGTGCCGAATGGAGACTGCAGATTCTGTTACGGGCTTCGGAGCCAATATAAATAGAAGAGCGTCCAAGCATCTCAAAATGGACGACACCAGCTCGCGCTCTCTCGATTCTATGTCGCTTCACTCGCTGACAAGCTGCTTGCAGAGCTCTTCGGCATATTCTCTACTGTTGTAGGCGGCGCCACGCGAAGCCATCGAATCGAGTGCTGGAGCTTTGCCGGACGATGCGGTAGACGACACGAGAGGGGATCAATCGTTTCTGCTGAGACGAAGTCTGGGTGTGCATCGTGATGACAGCAAATGGCGAGCGAGGAGCTGTGATGAGTTCGCCTGCCATCGCCCCGGAAGCCCAGTCACCACTGAAGAAACCCGCTCACGCCAGCCCGAGTCCCAGCCCCGAGCAGCCACAGCCACAGCCTCCGCCACCATCCAAGCCTGCGGTCGCGCCAAGACAGCAATCGAATGCGAGTCCTCCCACGACGCAGCAGTCACGATCCCAGTCTGTGTGCAGCCGACCTGCTGCGTCTGGAGACGGAGAGGCTGGTGATATCGTCGGCGAGTACGTGCTGGGCGAGACGATCGGCAAAGGCACGTTCGGGAAAGTGAAGATCGGTCTGCACCTCGTCACGGGCGAGAAAGTCGCGGTTAAGATCCTCGAGAAGAAGCGCATCGTCCAAGTCGCTGATGTCGAGCGCGTGGCTCGCGAGATCAAGATCCTCAAGCGCAATCGACACCTCAACGTCATCCAGGTGCGTGGGACGGCTGGCAGTCTGGGCTTGACTTCATCGTGTACCTTCGAATAGCTAACCTTGTGGTGTGAGATCTTCTGTAGCTCTACGAGGTGATCGACTCGCCCGAGCGCATCTATCTCATCATGGAGCACGTGGACAGCGGCGAGATGTTCGAGTACATCGTGGCGCACCACCGCATTCGCGAGCAGGACGCGGTCATGTTCTTCCAGCAGATCGTCGACGGGCTCTCGTATCTGCACGCAAACGAGGTTACGCACCGCGACCTCAAGCCGGAGAACCTGCTGCTGCAGTCGCACTTGGGCGGCGGCTTCCTCATCAAGATCGTGGACTTTGGGCTAAGCAACACGCACGACGGCGGCCGGTTGCTGCGCACAGCGTGCGGCTCGCCGTGCTACGCAGCGCCGGAAATGATTGAGGGGAAGCTGTACAGAGGTCCCGTCGCGGACATCTGGAGCCTCGGTGTCGTGCTTTTTGCGATGGTCTGCGGCTACCTGCCGTTCGAGGACAGCAACACAAACCTGCTCTACAAAAAGATCCTGAGCGCCGACTACAAGCTGCCGCCGTTCCTCTCCTCCGTACGTCGCCACGCTAGCCTTGTGGTCGCTGCAATTGTCAACTGTGCTGGCACTGGTCTGCTGATCTTGTTACTCCCTCTGTTCTTTTGTCACAACACACACACACACACACACACAGTCGGTGCAAGACCTGATCCGCCGTATCCTCGAGACAAACCCGGAGAAGCGCATCACGGTCGAGATGATCCGGCAGCACCCGTGGTTCACGAGCATGCGCGCCGTGCTGCCCAAGGCGCTCGCTGAGCGCGAGGACGCCGTGGTGAAGGACATGATCCTTGCCCAGCTCGACACGCTCGGCTTCGACAGGACTGAGGTGCTCGACGCGCTCCAGAAGAACGCGCACAACAAGATCACGGCGTCGTACTATCTGCTCTACAGCAAACTGGTGCGCGTGATGAAAGACCGAGGCGGTGTGAAGGGCGGCACAACACCTCGTGGTGGGAGCAACGCGACAGCGCCACCGCAGCACAAGAGACTCGACGAAGCCACTCAGCAAGCGAGACCGTCCGCCTCACCTCATCACCACAGCCAAGCTTCAGCGGCAAAAAAAGTTGGCAGCGTCGGCGCCATGGCGGCAGTCGGTGGTGGTGGTGGAGGAGTACCGAGCCCAGCGAGTACGTCGGGTAGCGAGGCTGCATCATCTAGCGAGAGCAATGCGAGGCGGCACTCGACTCAGCCGCCGTCGTCGTCGTCGCCATACTACAACAAAGAGAGTGTCGCTCGCGCTGCGACGCCGTCAGGAGCGTCACCACGACAGCCTCCTTCGCACTATGCTCAGCAGCAGCCCGGCGCGTCCTCGGCAACGGCAGCTGCGTCGCCGTCCAACCAGCCGCGTCGCCCGAGCTCTGTCCGCAGTGGCAGGAACCTGGTGCTGCTGAGCAATGGTGGGAACCATCAGCCACTGGCGCCAAGCGTCCCATCAAGCGGTATGGGAGCGATCCCCGTGCCACCACGAGATCGACGTCCGTCAGGCTCGATCCTCACCAAGGCGCCTGCAAATGGATCAGCAGCTGCGGGCGGAAGTCGAGTCTCGGTGAGCAACGGCATGGTGGCACTCACACCCATTTCCCACCACCAGCATCGAACCGGAGCTGGAAGTGGAGTCGGAGTGGTGCACTCGCGACGCCATACACTCGAAGTCTCGCACCATCCAGTGTCTCCGAGGAGTACTATCGGAGCGCACCCTCCCAGCGCTGTTGCACCAGGAGCAACCAGCTCGAGTGGCGACAGCACTGGTAGCAGCAGTGCCATGATCCCTCGACGTAGAATCAGCCTGCATCCAGCAGCAGCCTCGTTGTCCCCAGATCACCACGCTGCAAAGCCGGCTGCTGCTACCATTGCTGTCAGTCCTCACCATCCAGCAGCTAGTGCGCCAGCGCCTCACGCTCCAGCAGTGTCGCTCAAGGAGGACGACTCGCGTCAGCCCCAGGCGCCGACTGGCGCTCGGATACACGCGCCTCACCACCCTCCTCAGCCTCAGCCTCCTTCCGGCGCGCGCCACGCCACTCATTTCGCAGCCATCCTCTAGAGCTCCATCATCCAACGAATATGCGAGTAACTTGGTCTCACTCACTCTTCTCCCTCATGCAATTTTAAATTAACACGATACCCCAGCACCAGCACCACCGGAGCCTAGAGCGTGATCTCTTCGATTTCCTCAGCGCCGCCCTTCTTCGTCGTCGCAAACCGCTTGGAGCCGCCGTTGCCATTTCGACTCAACCCGCCTCTCCCTTTCTCGTTCTCTCCTCCGTGAGCTGCTCGCAGCGCTGCTGACAGATTCTGCGGCTTGAGCATCGCAGTCGCTCGTCTGCCAGGTGGCGAGGACTGCAACGCTATCGAGTTGGAGGCTCCACCCACACCGCCTAGTGTCGTCGCTGTCGTTTGGCGCTGAGACGACAACGAGCTCTGGTTGGCTCTCCTCTGTCCTGTACTGCCAGTAGTTCCACTACTGCCGGAGAATCGAGGCTTCGCGGAGCTCTCGTCGTCGCTCTCGTCGCGCAGATATGCCGTGTCGGTGATGAGCTTCTGGCAGAGCTTCTCGATCGAGCCGAGCATCTTCTCCATGTCGTGCATGCGCTGCGTCTTCTGCCGATTGCTCTCGACGAGCACCACGAGCTTCTCAGCGATCTCGCGGTCGATCGTGCCGCGCAGCGCCGCCATCTCGCGATCTTTCTGCTCCAGCTCCTCGCTCAACCGTAGCTGCGCGTGCTGCTCAATCTGCTTGTCGACCTGCTTCTTCACCTGCATCGCCCACTTGCGGGACGAGCCGCCGCCTGTCGTCGCGACTGCTTGCTGACCTGGATATGCTGAGCCCGTGACGAAAGGGTCCACTTTGGTCAGGTTCACCTTGCGTCCCGTCCGCAGCTCGTAGATCGTGTGCTTGAGATCCGCGATCAGCAGCCTGAGTGCTGGGGTGATCCCCTTCGAGAACGGATACTTGTGCAGCTGCTCCATCTCTCTGCGCGCATAGCGGCTTAGCTGCGCCTCGGCGTTCTCGTTGCCCTGGTCGAGCGCTCGTCCCTGTGAGTCCTCAATGCATCGACTCGCATCCTCGCTCTCCAGCTCTTCCTCCTCTTGCTCGGTGATGGTCTGGAGATACGCGTCGTTAAGGATCGCGAGGAAGACGTTGAGCAGGATCAGCAGCAAGAGCAGGTAGAACGCGATGTAGAAGAGCGGACCGAGCACGTGGTGTGCGTCGCTGAGCTCCTCGTAGTCGAGATCTCCAGCCACAGCCTGCAGCAGCGACAGGATCGCGACGCCGAGCGAGCGGAACTGGCGCACACTCAGTCCGAAGAGCAAGTACCCGATCTGCGCAAAGCCGCAGATGCACACGATGAAGTAGACGAAGAACCAGAAGAGGTCCATCGCTGCGCGACGCAGCATGCGCAGCAGCAGACACATGCGCTTCGACATCTGCGTGTACTGCAGTAGCTTGAGCCACACGAACGCGGCGTTCACGGAGCTCAGCACGCCTTCCGCGTAGCACAGACGCGCGAGCGCCTGGAACTTCGGGATCTCGCTCAACGACGCACTGTCGATCGCGCTCGCGACTTTGCCGCTGAGCGTCCCATACTCCTGGTCGATCATGTACAGCCGGAAGCCGATCACGGCAGCGAAGACTGTCAGGAACAACAGCGTGACGACGTTCCATGCTGAGCTGCGAAGATATCTGGCGACGCTGCCGCACTGGTACATGGCTTGGAGCATCCCCTTCCAGCAAACAACGACGTACGCGACGAGCAGGCACTCGAGCACGATTCGCGACGTGGAGCCGCTCGCAGAGTACCTGAACGGATGCAGCACCACGTCCGAGAACTGCACGAACGCGCCGCCTGTCGCCGGGAACTCGATCACGAGCTGCACGATGTTGAAGAGCTGCAAGTAGGCGTTGTAGACCGTCACGTCGATGACGAGCGCTCGAGTCGCGAGATCCAGGTACCGGTCGTCTCGGAGCTTGGCGAGCGTGTCTCTTGCAATCGTCCCGTTTGCAGCGAGGTCCACAACGTAGCCGGCGCCAGGGTATCTGGTACCAGTGTAGCCACTGGACGCAAGCGACTTGGTTGCCGTGCTGCTGCTCCAGTTGAACGAGTATTGCGCAGTCGGTAGCGCAGCGCCTGCACCGTTCGGGTTCGGGTCTGGACACAGGTTCGTGAACCCCACAGGCTGCTCGTAGATGCACTTGCAGTGGACCCCGCACTGGTTCTCGCACGCGGCCACGTACCGGAACTTCTCGACGCCGAAGTGCTCGCCGCACGTACGCTCGCAGTCGGCGTAGCAGATCTGCAGATCCGTGTAGCTCTTCGTCGTGGCTTTGTCTGCGAAGAAGTCCTTCGCGAACGCAAAGCAGATCGACGCTGTGATGTCCCCGCTGTTGAGTATCGGACCGTAGCCGCTCTGCTGCTCGATGGCTGTCGAGAAGCTGCCGTAGCAGTACGGGAGGATCGACGAGTACTCAGGGATCTGGCTCAGCGACGGACACGAGTCCGGTTTCACGCGCAGCGTGCGCAGCCTCACGCCGCCGAGCACGCGGTTGTAGGACAACGGCATGCCTGTCGCCTCTAGCGCGTCGCTCGGATCGGCACCGTCGCCGCTAGCCTCGGGTCCGTAGATGGCGCCTGCGAATGGTCCCTGGAGGAACGCCCACACGTCTGGCTGGTCCTGGATCACGCCAAAGCTCTTCTGCACGCTGCCCTGGGTGCTTGCGACAGCTGAGCTGGTGATCACGGCGCCACTGGTGGATCGCAGCGTCACGGGCGTCGCGAACGGCTGGCTCACGAGCGCACTCTTGATGCGGTTCGCAAAGTAGAACGCCTGCTCGCTCTCTTCGATCATGGACGTCGCAAGAACGAAGAGGATGAGGAACACGACGTACCCGAACGCTTCCGAGAGCGAGCCGAACGGCACAGCGCTGCTGGCGATGCGCTTGCGCGACTCGTTTCGCAGAGGTGATATGGTGGCTTGAGGCGTCAGCTCACCTTGATCTGCTCCTGCTGCTGGTGCTGTTGCTGCTGACACTGGAGACGCGCTCAGGAGCTCGGCGCTCTTCACGTCGCCGTCTTCGTCGCCATGGCGCTCATGGCCGCCGCCGCCATCCACATGGCGCTTCATGCCTGTCCGTACGTCTTCTCTTCGGAGAAGGAGCTGCTGCCGCTGTATCTGGACGCAATGGCAAGCAGACACGTCGACGTCGTTTCAGAGCTCGACGCCTCTTCGAGCCTGTTGGGGTTACGAAAGTGCTCATTAGTCAGTCGCGTGCTCGTAGTTCATGTGCAGATCAAGTGAGCACAATCAGCGTCTGCACGAAGCTCGTGGACCCACTCCTGACATGAAAGGCAGCGACACAAGGCGAGACAGTCCAGCAAACAGCGATGCAGTGTGAAATGGTGTTATGCAGATACCAGGCTTCCTCTGACGGCGCTTTACTCGTTCGTGCCCGCTTCGTCTGTCGCTGATGGCGACGACGCCTTGTTCGCGGATGCTCCTGTGGAAGCTGCTGGCAGCGGAGATCCCGGTTGCGGCGCCGCGCTTTGCTCGCCCTGCGGCTGGGGCGACAGCGGATTCGCAGCGGAAGACAATTCTTTGCCGTCGACGCGTCGCTTCTTCGCAGCAGGCACAGCCACCGCTGCTGCTGCTGCTGCTGCTACTGCTACTGGCGTTGAAGCTGCTGGCGCTGGCGTTGGCGTGCTGGTCTTGGACCGCGCTTCCTCGACGAGAATGGTCTTTAGCTGCAGGAATTTCGCGTGCTTCTGCTCCACGAGCGTCTTCAGTTTCGCCTCTAGCTCCTAGTCAGCACCACCGCAGAGCGCATGATGGTGAGCCTTCCATCCACCCCCACATCCGCTATCCCAGTACCACGACCACGCGCCAGAACGCACCTCCAGCTGGCGCTTCGCCAGGGTCAGTGTCTCGCTGTCCGGCTTCTTCTTCTCCTGCTTGGGCTTGCGCGCGCCGTTCTCCACTGCAATCGCACTCGCTTGTTCCGCCGCAGCAGTCTTTGTGTCGCCGCTGCTCTCCTTCCTCTCAGGCGCCTTGGTTGTTCCGTTCGCGACGACTGCTTTGTCGTTCTCCTCGACTGCTGGTGCACCAGCAGCAGCAGCAGCAGCAATTGCAGCAGGAGCGTTGACAGACGGAGGCTCGCTCGCGCCAGACTCGAGCCGCGAGTGGCGCCGGCTAATGATCTTCTTCCAGTTCTTCTCCATGCATCGTCTCCGGATCACTCTGCGTTGCCATTCACAGAGAGAGACAGCATTAGCCACATGCGAGCATTCTGAAGAAAAGGTTTGCCCTGGCGTCCGCCATACAGAGAAACAAAGCTCGCCATGCGACGCGGGACGCACCGGCGGATCGCCATCTCGCGCACGCTGTTGCTGCGCTTGGGTGGCGCGACGCGGAACGTGTGCGGCACGGTGGACTCGAGGTCCGCGCCGCCGCCCAGGAAGCCCTGCGGCGTGCGCGCGTACGCCCTTCCGCTCATAACTCGCTCTGGCAGATTCGGGAGCGGTTACGGTTACGCAACGGAGTGCGCCATTTTCGGCCACGACCGGTTGTTTTGGGGTACTCGCAGAAACACCCATTCAGCAAATTTTTAAACCAATTGGAAGCTGCCAGCTGTTTTTGATCAGGAAATCGACCTTTTGTACTTATACCAGCTTTCGAGGGAGCTGTGCAAGTTCATACTCTTTCAAAGGTGATCTCGAATGTACTGACAATTCACGAAGGTCAACTATTATCACTTGATTAAACTATGCAAAAAAACAAAACGACAAAGACGAAATATACTGGTTTAACGATCAAAATGGACATCCAAATTGACTTCAGCTAATTGGCCACTGAAATAGATTAGCAACTGGATATAAGCCACAAAATGTCGAATATCTCTTTGGGGAAATATCCACAAAAAGTTGGCTGTTTGGTGCACGAAATTATGCTCGAGGAGAGAACCGGGTTACGCACCCGATCGCGACGTACAAAAGCGCAGGTCGAGGTGTAAAAATTGCGCTTTTTGGTTCGCGAGAGCCGTTTTAGTTTGGTGGGAGAAAAAAGGGGTTACGTTACGCTTTTTGTGCGTTCCTCCTCACGACAGAAGCGCATAAACGAAAGAAGCGGCCAGTTGCCACGAAGCCTCTCGCCCCCTCTGCTCCGCCCGCGTCGCCATGAAGATCGTCTCCATCCGTGCGTCTCTGTGTACTCGCGCGCGCCTGCATGAGTGAGCTGTCAGCACGGCGGTGCGCGCTCGTCCTAACGCTGCCGCGCTTCTCTGTCTGTCTTGCTCGTCTGTTTGTCGCACGCGATCGCAGAACTGCTGCGCCACGCCGAGAATGGCGGCGAGCCGGTGATCCTCTCGGCCGCGTACGAGGTCTCGTCGTTCGGCTACTTCCAGCGCTCGGGGTGCGTTGTGGCGCCTACTCACTGACTGTGTGCTGCTGCGGGTGCTGTGCGAGGAGGGGCGATGCTGACGCGTGTGTGTGGATGGGTACTGTTTCCAACGACAGCGTCCGCGAAATGATCAACTTCTTCAGCAAGACGTTCATCAAGCGCACAGGACTCGGCGTGCGCCAGTCCATCCAACACGAAGGTGCGTTCCTGCGTGCTATCTGTTGAGAGCACGACGGCTATGCGGAGAGTGCTCACGGTGCCGTGCTGTCGGTGCATGCAGAGTACCTCTGCCATGTGTACGTGCGTCGCGACGGCATCTCCGGAATCGTCGTGGCCGACCAGGAGTACCCGCCGCGCGTGGCGTTCGCGCTGCTGAACAAGCTCATCGACGAATACGACAAGGAGCAGCGGTGCGTGCATGTGGTCCGTTCCCAGGACGCTTGCTGTGTACTGAAGAGCTGACGGTGTTGCTGTGCTGCGCTGTGGTGTGTAGTGGTGCTTGGAAGAACCAGAGCGGCCCGGCGCAGGACTGGGCGCCGCTCGCCACGGCGGTCGCGGACTACCAGGACCCGTCGAAGGCGGACAAGATCTCGGCCATCCAGAAGGAACTCGACGACACCACTGCCGTGCTGGTGCGTGCTCTTGTGTTGCTGTCGTGCTTGAATGCGGGTGCGCTGGCATTCGTCATGCTGACAGACTCCTGCTTTTGCGCTCGATGCTTGTACAGTCGAAGACGATCGAGAACGTGCTGGAGCGCGGCGAGAAGCTGGACGACCTCGTGTCCAAGTCGCAGGATCTGAGCACGCAGTCGAAGGTGTTCTACAAGCAGGCGAAGAAGACCAACTCGTGCTGCGTGGTCATGTAAACCCAGCCGGCGCTCGACCAAGTCCACGCCGCAGCGCGACGACTCCCTCGCGACGCGCAACTGCAGCCTAGACGTCTTTCTCTCTCGCTGCAGTGCGCGCCTCACCACCACCACCACCATCGCCTCGATCACTCCTTCATCTTTAGCAACAGCAGCCTCCTCGATTTGTGCATATGGTATATTTCTTTGCTCCCTTCTCTTCTTCTTCGCCTGCGATCTCCCTCGTGCTGCTCCCCTCGCTGATCTTCTTCTAATAAGAAAGTGAATACGAGCAACGAGAGATAGAGAGAGAGAGGTGGCGGAGCGGCAACAAATCTTGAAAAGAAAACAAACGCTGTCAACAAACCAACCCCACTCCCACTGCGGCGACGTCTCCATTGTGTCGGTGGTCTCTCTCTCTCTCTCTCACTCTCTCTTTCTCTCTCTCTACTTGGACTGCTTCGGGGACGCAGTGGTCGAATTCGATGTCGGCTTTCGGCGAGGACGGAGCGACCGCGTGGCAGGCTTTGAGGACGCACCGTCGCTCGAGTCGCCAGCTACGTCCGCGTCGTCGTCGTCGTCCGCGTCCTTCGCGGCGTCCTCGTGCTGCGGATGCTCCGATGGCTCACCGCCGCTCTCGTCGTCCGGACTGCTTTCCTTCTTGCTCTTCCTGTCCGCCTTCTCCGACTCCTCGGAGCCATCGTCGTCAATACCTGCGAGCAACAGCACCAGAGAGCTGGTTAGAACACTGTCGCCAGCGCTTCACTCCGAGTCGCGATGGCAAAGAAGCTACAAGTCACGCACTGTCTCCGTGTTGACGCTTCTGGCTCGCAGCATCCTTCTTGCTGGCGGGTTTCGACGAGCTCGGCTTGGCCGCCTTCACAGGCGTAGCGCTGTTCTTCCGACTGCCTCCGTTCGTGCTGCTGCTTGGTGCGCAGTTCGGACACTGCCCGCTTGACGAGAGGCTGCCGTGCGCAGAAGAGCTGCTGGACTTGTCGTGTCCCGCTGACACGCTCTCGCGAAGCTTGTCCAGCTGCGTCACGAGCTGGTTAATGGACTCCAGTTGGTCGCTGGCGTGCTGCTGGGCATCCAGTTTCTCGGCTGCAGGGATAAACGCGATACACGCACGATGATTAGAAGATGCTCATACCAACCACTAGCAGTGTCGGCAGCACAGTACCTTCCGCCTTCTGAAGCTGGAATCGCAGGCGCTCAATCTCGCCCTTCATCTGCAGCGATTCGTATCGCTCCTGCTCCCACTCGTGCATTCGCGACGGCAAGTACGAGTCCTTCCACTGCAACGCGCTTGGTCCCACTGCCGCAACGCGGTCGGCGAGCGTGCTCAGCGGACTCAGCAGCAGCCCCGCGTCGTACGGCGTGATAGGGATCGTGCACGCAGGATACTCGATGAGCCGCACGTTCTTCTGCTTCTTCTTCAGCGAGGACGACGCCGCAGCTGCAGCCGTCATCATCGTGAGCTTGCGCTTCTTCTGCTTGGCGTTCTCAGCATCCGAAGGCGCCGCCTTCTTGCCATCCTCCGAGCCGTCCGAGTCCTCCGAGTCCTCGTCGTTGTCATCATCTTCGTCCGAGTCGTCGTCCGAGTCCACGTCTCCAGCTCCAACAACGCCATCCAAGTCGCCGCCGAGTCGCTGGCGACCTTCAATACCAAACCGTCCGTTTGGTTGCACGAGCGCGCCAATCTTCTCGAAGAAGCGCTGCTTCAAGTCTCGCTCGGCGTCCACGTACGTCGTCTCCACAGGAAGCACTTCGACCTCGTCCTCCTGCACGAACGCGCGAGTGCCGCCCTCCATGTCGATCGCAAGTATCCGCGTGTCTTCGTCCATGCTGTGCACGCTGCCGATGCCGAGCGAGCATCGCACGCGGTCGCCAACGTACACTTCCTCGATCTCCGGGAGTGCCACGTCGTGCTTCTTCAGCAGCTGCTCCATCTGGCGCTTCTCGCGCGTGAGCCGCACGACGCTGTTGCCACGCGTCTCGAGCTCCGTCATGATGTCCTGCAGCGCGTTCGTGCGGCGGCGACTCGACTCGAGGCTCTTGGCGATCTTCACCACGTCGCGGCTCAGCACGCGCGTGATGCGGTCCTGCTGCTTCTGCATCTTCTTCATCTCGCTCACCTGGTACACGTATTTGCAGCGCATGCGCATGAAGTCGCGCTCGAGGTCGTCTCGCTCGCGCTTCATCACTGCGAGCTCGCGCTGCGTGATGCGCACGGCGCGACGACACGCCGGCAGCGACTCGACGACCTCCTCTGGCGTGATCACGCCGTTCGGTCGCGCATGCCGCGGCTTGACGCCAAAGCCAGCGCCAAAGCTTGCATCGTCCTCGATGCCACCCTCGAAAGCCCTGGCGCTGTCCTTGCCGACTCCGTTGAGCGCACTAGTCGCGCCAGGCGGCAGCAGCGCGGTCACCTTGGCTTCGAACGCGCTCAGCGCGCTCTGGATGTACCGGATGTCCGAGTTGATCTCCGTCGACGAGAGCGACTTGACACCTGTGATGTCCGGCAGCAGCCGCGGCGCGCGCTCGTAGCGCTGGTCTTCTTGGATGCGCTGGAGGAACTGGATTCCGAGCGGCAGTCCGCGCTTGCGCTCGTCGCGTTCCTTGACGCCTTCCGCGCCGTCCGAGTCCGTTTCTTTCTTCTTCGGCGCGCTGCGTCTGCGCGTCGTGTACCGGACATGTACAAAGAGAAGAAGCGTCAGAAAGAAGACATCCATCCACCCGCATGTTCAGCAGCTTCTTCCACGCATCGTCACACACAAACACACACATCCACGCACGCAACGACAGAAAGAGAGACTCGTCGACGTACCTGCGCTTGGCCTTCTGCTGTTTGACGTCCACGGCGCTCTTCGCATCGCCCACGACGCTGTCGGCGTCGCCGTCGTTCGCGTCGTCGTGTTTCGCCGCGAGGGGCTTCTTGGGGCGGGGCTTGGGTCGCGCCGCCTTGGCCGCCGGCGCCTTGATCATGCTGCTACCTCGCGTCTACTCGGCTCTGTGGCCACACGCGCGACTCCGTCTGCCTCGCTCTGCGGGTCTCCGGGTCGACGGCCACGCGCGACGCGTTCTCTTCCGCGGTTTCTGCTTCTGCGGCGCGCCGGACGAGAGGGAATGTGCGTCTGCGCTGCAGGCGCGTACAGTAGGCGGCTTGATTCGGAAGGAGGAGCCATCAGCGACAGGCCACTATTCGGACCGTTCAACCGCGAACAGTGGCCCCTGCTCCAGCTTTTTCGCTTTACCCGATGACCGGATTACTGCGTCTCGAGATTTGATGCGTTCACGCCAGACGACGACTTCGTGCGATGGACGTCGTCAAGTGACACCAGAGCGCATTGAGCGCTCCGGCTGTGTGTGTGCATGCACCCACCTTCGTTCGTTGCGAATGCGTTCTTGGCGTCTTATCTATTATGGCGGCATATTTAGTTAGGAATGTGTGGCTACGAAATGGGTACAAGGCTCGTGAAGTGCTTGGTGACTCGGGGGCGGCTATGTCCGGCAAGCAGAGTGCTAGCACGCGACGAAGCCGTCACCTCGGAACCAGCTGCTGACGCCGCGGATCGCGCCCCACGTGTGTGAGAAGAGCCCCATGAAGAGCCAGCCGAACTCGCCGTCGCGCGACAGATCCTGGTCATACCCGAGCTCGCGGATGCACTGCTGGTAGTGCTCGACATTCGCGCCGCCGGGGTGCGCCGACTTGGCGAACGAGAGCCCGCCGTGCGGGTACGACGCGCGCAGCATCTCGATGTTCCAGCAGCTGTCGTACACGAGCCGCCGCGGCACGCCGTTGTTACTCAGCAGGTGGGAGAGGTAGTAGTCGTCGCCGAGGAAGCACGCTTTCGACATGTTGACGATGTCGAACGCCGGTAGCACCTTCTCGCCGACGCCGAAGAACTTGCGCTTCACAGTCACGCCGCCCGCGCCGCCGACGAACGAGACACGGTTGATGCCGACCTCGAGGCTGCGGCCGCAGTAGAACGCGTCCTCGGCCGAGATCCAGCCGCCCAGCACCGCGATCGCTTCGTTCGGGAACTTGGACGAATGGTGCAGCGCGCGCTCGCACAGCTGCGACGGGTACACGCGGTCGTCGTCGCCGTACACGATGATCGTCTCCGGGTCGTGCTCCACGAGCAGCGTGCCGAGCACTTTGCTCGCGGGACCAAAGTCCGTGTCGAGCAGGATCACGTGCACTCGCTCGTGGTACGCGCTCGCGCCTGTCGCAAACGTGATGCCGTGGAAGTCCGAGCTGTTGAGCGCCGCGACGTCTGTGACGAGCCACGACGGGATCTCCACGGGGGTCTTGCGGTACACGCGCGGGACAATGACGTAGATCGTGTCGAAGCCCTGTCCGTCCTGTGCCACGAGCGCGTCCAGGGTCGGCTGCAGCTTCGTGATGCCCTCGGAGATCGTCGTGAAGCTGAAGACGACGCGCGGGCGGCTGAGGCTCGCGCCCCCGGGGTTCGACGCGCCAAAGTCGTACGACTGGAAGCTCAGCAGGAAGATGGCGGTCCACACCACGCCGCCCACGAGCAAGCACACAAACCACTTCTGCAGCTGCGTGTCCTGCGAGTGCGTCGGCTGCTGTTGTTGCTGCTTGGCAGTCGCGCTGTCCGCCTCTTCTTTCTGCACGGAGCCGTCAGCTTGCAGCAGCTGGGACGGACGGCGCGCGCGCCATCGACGTCCGCAGCAGAAGCGTCTCGCCACGAGCGCCGAGAGGATTGCGATGCCCGCGAGCAGCGACAGTAGCACCACGCGCGGGATGAGCACCTGCTCGGCGTAGAGGTCCACGCAGACGCCGGCGCTGTGGGCGGCGCGGACGCCGTTGCTGCTCGCGTGGCGCAGGAGCGTCGCCATGGTCGTGCTGGAAACGGTGCACGTGTTGCGATTGTGATTGTGCCTGGGCTTGGATGATTCGGGAGAAACGAATTGCTGTTGCGACTCACAGGCGGTCTCGTGAACGATTCATTTCACTCGCGATTTGTATGGCGTGATGTCCCTTCCCCCAAATACGGACAGATATTCATATCCCTCTATCTAGTGCATGTGGGACAATACCGGTAAACAGGGTTTCGAGGCAATTACGAGACTAAAAATATGAGAATAAGGAGGACAATAATTACATTGCCCCTGAGATCACAATACTGGATGTCAAAGGGCAGTTGGAGTTCCCACGAACCCAAACGCACAGCTTCAGACAGCAAGCAGCAATGCCTGGCTGCAAGACACGCAGTCTCGAGTGCGCCGCGCGTGTCTGTCGCTCGGCGGCTGCGAGCAGCTCACGGGCATCCCGCCACCGCCGTTCCCTTCACGCATTATTCGCGTTCGTCTCCATTCTGAGTCTGCGAAAGCCTATGGTACCCGTATCGCTTTGAGCAGGGTATCCATCTCCACAGTGCAAGCCACAGCCCAAATTTTTCATGTATTTTGGTGACCATTTGGGGGCATTCTGCATATTCTGCCAGGCGACGAAGGCGACGAAGGCGACCATCTGTGTGTCTGTGTCTGTGTGTGGCGATCTCTCTCTGTACCCATCCGCCCTTCAATCTACACGACAGCACTGCGATGATCTCCAGCTCGACGCGCGAGAAGGCCAAGGCCACGAAGGCGTACCTGGAGCAGAAGTACGCGACGATGAAGAAAGAGCGCGAGGAGAGCCGCGTGCGGCGCAACACCCTCGAGCAGCAGATGGAGGCCATGCGGCTCACAGAGCACAAGAAGGAGCAGTACCGGCAGGAGCTGCGCAGCCAGGAGCTCCAGAGCATGCGCCATCAGCGCAAGCGGCTCACGGTGCAGGACTTCCAGCCGCTCGCGGTCATCGGCCGCGGCGCGTTCGGTGAAGTGCGGCTCGTGCGCAAGAAGGACAGCGGCGAGATCTTCGCGCTCAAGTCGCTCGTGAAGAGCGCAATGGTGATGAAGAACCAGGTGGGCCACGTCAAGGCCGAGCGCGACATCCTCGCGTCGGCGGACAACGACAACGAGTGGCTCGTCACGCTGCACTACTCGTTCCAGGACGACCACATGCTGTACATGGTGATGGAGTACCTGCCTGGCGGCGATCTGATGGGGCTGCTCATCAAAGAAGACACGCTCAGCGAAGACACCACGCGCTTCTACGCCGCGGAGATGATCCTCGCGATCCAGTCCGTGCACGAGCTCGGGTACATTCACCGCGACATCAAGCCGGACAACGTGCTGCTGGACGCGCACGGCCACTTGATGCTCACGGATCTCGGGCTGTGCAAGAAGATGGACACGCGCGTCGACTTGCTGCCGGTCACGCAGCACTCGATCGACGCGTCGATGACTGCGAACAGCGGTCCTGCGGGACCCCTCGACGGCCCTGACGCCTCTCGCAGCCGCCCGTTCCTGCGCAACCGCCAAGTCGCGTTCAGCACCGTCGGCACGCCGGACTACATCGCCCCCGAGGTGCTCGCGCAGAAAGGCTACGGTAAGGAGTGCGACTGGTGGTCGATGGGCGTGATCCTTTACGAGTGCGTCGTCGGGTACCCTCCGTTCTATGCGGACGAGCCGTTGCAGACGTGCCGCAAGATCATCAACTGGCGCCAATCGTTCGGCTTCCCGCCCGAGGCGAGAGCGGCGCTGAGTCCCCAGTGCATGGACTTCATCCGCCGCCTCGTGTGCAATGCCGAGAACCGTCTCGGCAACGTCTCGGTCGACGAAATCAAGCAGCATCCGTGGCTGCGCGGCATCGACTGGGACAACCTGCGCAGCATGCGAGCGCCGTCGATCCCGCCCGGAGGCGGCGTGGAGTTCGAGAACACACTCAAGCAGCTGCAGCTCAATGACCCGCAGCAGTGCGGCCCCGCCTACCAGCAGCTCGTGAAGAGCATCACGTCGAATTTCGACCAAGTGCAGGAGCCGTGCGAGCTGCCGGCGATGCCATCACTTGCTCCAAACGCCGACGCGTCGTCAGAGAATGGGCTGGGAATGCCTCCTGTGCCAGCGAACGCGAACTTCCCAGCGAGTGCGCACGTCGGCGCGTCGCCGGACGAGCTCCCTCCTGCGTTCGGACCGGACGGCAAGCCGCTGACGTTCAACAAGTTCATCGGCTACACGTATAAGCGCAAACCGAAAGTGCGCTTGGCGCTGGATGAAGTCGAGTTCGAGAATGGCAGCAGCCGTGTGCACGCGAATGAGCAGTACCCGCAGCCACAGCAGCAGAGCAATGGCAGCAGACCCGCGATGCATTTCTCCGCTGCGGTACTCCCGCACGCCGCGCCGATCCCATCTGCGAACGGCGTGTTCACATCTACCTCATCCAGTGTTCAGCAAGCAACGAGGCAGCAGCAGCAATATGGTGCGGCGGGTGGCGTGTTTACGACAGCGACCACCACCACTACAAACGTCCAGCAAACGCGCCAGCAGCCGGGAGTCGGAGGGGCTTCCAGCGTGTTCACTTCAAGTGCGAGCGTACAGCAAACAAGCTACCAGCAGCAGCAGTTCGGCGCACCGAGCAACCTGTTTGCTCCTGTTCCAAACGCAGCTCAGGCGAGACAGCAGCAGCAGCCAGCAACGAACCTGTTCAGCTCCACTGCAACGACTGGTGAGCACACAACGAGAGATCAACAACCAGGCGGGGGTGCACACTTCAACAACTGAGCTCTCTCTCTCTCTCTCTCTCTCTCTCTCTCTCGATCTTCGAGCCAAGCCCACGGTCAGCGTTATATAAACAAGTGGATGAAGAAGAGCAATGCAAGCAGCTTTATACGTGCGTGCGTGTGCAGTGCTTGCGCGATGAGCCGTGGTCAGTTCTCATCCAGGTAGAAGTTCCAGACGCTGATGCAGGAGTCGCAGCCGACGGAGACGAGCTGCCGCTCATCGGGGCTCCACGACAAGCAGTTGACAGTGTCCGAATGACCCTGCCCAGTGCTCACGAGCGTCATGGAGCTCAGATCGAACACCTTGACTTCGCAGTCCTCCCCACACGTTGCCAGGTATCGTCCCGACGGCGAGACGCTCGCGTGCGAAACCTTGAGACGACTCGGATCCAGAAGATACCCGACAGGATCTGCCACGTCGCAGTCCCAGAAGAGCAGGCGTCCGTCCGAGCCTGCCGTGATGATCTCCGTCTCGCTGTCGAGGCGCTGCGTGATGCCATTGAACGCCCCCTCGCGAACTTGCTGCGCCACGATTCGGCGCTCACTCTTGAGGTCGTAGATGAACAGCGCCTTGTCGAGCCCGCACGAGTGGATCCAGTGCGGCTTGCCCACATCGATGAGCACCTGGGTCACGCCTCGCTTGTGCTCGTGGAACTGGAGCACGAGCTCGCGGGTCTGCGCCGACCAGATGTTCACGCCGCCGTCGCTCGCTCCGCTCACAATGTACCTGTCGCTGCTCGCGACGGACGTGACTTCGCCACGGTGCGCGTTCGCGATGTGCCACTTCTTCTGCGCCGTGGCAGCGTCGTACGCGCGTATCCATCCGTCCGCCCAGCCCGAGATCACGACCGGCGGTGCGCTCGACCGCTTCGTGATCGTGACCGAGTGGCCGCCCGTGGCTTCGGTCGCCATGCATTTGAGGTGGTATGTCGAGAGATTCCAGATTCGGAGGCTGCCGTCGATCGAGATCGTCACGAACTCCTCACTCGAGTCGCCGAACGAGCAGCCCGTGACCGAGCCCAAGTGGCTGCTCGCGAGCTCTGTCGGCGCGAGCGTGTTGGCGACGATACTGTACATTTTCCCAGCCGACGTACCAGCAAACACCTGCGCGCCGTCGGGTGAGGTCGACAGACTCGAGATGCCGCCGACAAGCTGCACTTGGCCGACCAGGTTCCAGTCCGAGTCGCGTCCCACGAGCTTCTTCATGACGCCGTCGCCGGCTCCAACATACACATAGCCTGTGGCTCGGCAGCAGGCGATGCTGTGCACGCCGTTGCGCGAGACTGGGATGGCGTTGCGGTACACCTGCGCGTCGATGTTGAAGACCACGAGCTCGCCCGCCATGGTGCCGGCGAGCAAGTCGGTGCGCGAGTGGCTCATCGCCGCGCACAGGTAGCTCCTCGTGAGCCCGACGTTCGGCATGTTGAACGATGACACGTCGAGCTTGTACTGCATGCAGCTGATGTCGTAGGCGAGCTCGCCCATGAGCAGCTGACTCGAGTAGGCGAACGTCATGGCGTACTTTGGACGCCGACACTTCTCCTCCATCTGCCCCCAGTTGAGGATCGTCACGGGCGTCGGGAACGACTTGGAGAGCACCACCTCGGACGTCTAGCGTACGCACAACACTCCACTGTCAATGGCAGGCAGTGCAGCAGTGAGAGATCTGACTCGGACACGCACCCGCATATCCCAGATGATCACGCGACAGTCTTCCGAGGACGCCGCGAGGAAGTGGTCGTCCGGCGAGAACGCCATCTGCAGCACGGAGCGCTGGAAGCCCAGCAGGTGATAGAGCTCCTGCTGCGCGTCGAGCTCCCAGACCACGACCGCCGCTCCTTGCTCCTACGATGCAGTCAAGTCGACAAGGATGTAGTCGCAATGGTGAGCATCATGCGCTGCTCTCGTGGCGGCGTTGTTCGTGCGCATGAGTGCGTACCTGACGCCGCTTGGAGCAGACCTGCGCGGACGCCAAGAGCGCGCCGGCGTTGGACATTGCGAGCACGTTGATCTCCTCGTCGTGGGCTCGCAGGAGCTGCTGGTTGTGCGTCTCGTGCACATTGCCCACGACCACCGCCGCCCCCATGCTGCGCTCGCACACACACCGTCCACGCAGTCAGCACCTCCACACACAGCACGCACAGCCAGCCACACACAGTCGCACCAGGTGATGAAGCTCGACGGGTCGCCCGGGTGCGCGTGAATCGTGCTCTTGCCCTTGCCCGTGTAGCCGCTCACGTGCTCGAGCTCGATGCTCGCGGCCGCCTGCGGCTGGTAGCGTCCGTCTCTGCTGCTGCTGACGCGCTGGTTGCTGCTACTGAAGCCGTAGGCGTCTGCTGCGGAGGGCTGGTGCTTCGCGTAGCCGGACGCCGATGCGCTCGGCGCGAAGAGCTCCGGGTCCACGCCTTTGGCCTGGCGCTGCATGGTGCGAGGTGGCTTGCGCTGTGGAGCACCGATGCGTCCACGCTCGTTCGCGTCTCCTCAAGATCGGAGCGCCCGAAACGGTTTGAAGAAGGGAGGGGTACGCGTTACGCCAGGTAACCAGATCCGATCAGAATCGCGTAACTCGGCGGAAATCTGAGACAGCATGAAAAGGTAACCCTGGTTAATGCCAAAAGAGACAGCATTCCGGCTTTTCGACTGCACAATAAATCTCTCTGCTCACGATCACACACTCACGCACTCACACCGGAGCTGCTTGACAGCACGACACGAGGATGACCGATTCTGCAGTAATTTCAGACGAGGAGAGATGAACTGGACGTCGATCATGCTTTCGCTGGCGATCTTAGTTTGCTCGCCGCGTTGGAGCGAGCGTGGACGAAAGAAGCGAACAAAATAGAGGAACCACGACGTAACCCAGATCACGAAAACGTGCCACTCTCCACCCAGACAACCCCAGACCCATACAAACGCAAACTCTAACGCGTGTTTGCATGCGCGGAAGCAAAAAGCGCTGTCTGAAAGGAAAACTACGGAGTCCGGGAGGAAATGCCGCCGAGCTGACTTGTTTTGTATGGCGACTGCGACGCGAACGGAATTTATGTGGCCACACAGGCGAAACAAAGAAGGAAGGAAAAGAGAAAGAAAAGGAAAGAACCATGCGAAATTGCTTCTTTCCTTTTTTGCGCGTGGGGACGCCTCCAGCCGCAGCATCCATCAGCGCCGACCGCAGCCGCATCCACGCGACGATCACACCCGCCTGCAGCCGCTCACTATCCCAAGCGCCGCCGCGATCTCCAACTGGAGCTCCTGGGTTACGCTGGTGACCTCCGCCCGCGCGAGTGCGAGTGAGCGCGAGACCAGCGTGTGTTTGTGTGGCTGTTTGCGGCCCGTCCACCCGCAAGTCGCAGTAGAGGACCGGAGTCTGTCTGTCTGTCTATCCGTCTGGATCTCGAGCGGACTCGCGCGCACTCGACCCCTCGCACTGCCTGTTTGGGGATTGCCTGCCACGCGACCGGCCGCACGCAAGCCGCAAAACAACCAACGCGCAGAGCCCGTCCGGCCGGCGAGCCGTCCGTCCAGCCGCACTCTCTTATCCCGCCGAGCGGCCGCACATCCGCACTCGTACCCCAGCAGCCATGCTGCGCGCCAAGCACATGGGCTTCCGCAGCGTCAAGCGCGTCGAGGTGAAGGCCGAGACGACCACGCCAGGCGAGGTGCGCACGACCACGGACGCCACCGGCGCGCGCGTGAGCACGAGTCGTGGCCGCCGCACGCTGCCCAAGCTCGAGTTCTCGGTCGACGAGGACGGCGCGATCCTCCATGGGCCGCAGCGCGGCGCGCTGCCGCACCAGGGCTTCTTCAGCAGCAGTGGTGGAGGCGGGCTACATGCGACGACGGCGGCTGGGAATGCGCACCCCGACACGGCGGCGGCAGAGCGCGACCTACTGTACCAATCCGCGAGCTTCCAGGCGTTGCACATGCGCGACTTCCCGTCGCCGCCGAGCCGCAACAGCACGGGCAACCAGCGCGACGTGGCCCACTTCTTCGACGAGCTGCATGGGGACGCGGGCGACGACGACGCGTCGTCTGCTGCTGCAAAGCAGCGGCCGAGTCACCAACAGAACGGTGTGCCCGTGCCGCCAATGAAGGAGTGCGTGCTTAACGACACGCGCGCGACGACCATGGCGATCAAGTACGACACCGGCGTGGGCAAGTTCGTGTGCGGCTCGTCGATCGAGCGATTCTCGGGCCACACGGGCGTGTGCCGCGTGCTCGGCAGCAAGAAGTACCCGATCATCCCGCACAGCCTGCAGATCGGCGACCTGCTGCGCATCGGCTCCGTGGGGCTCGTGGTGTGCGAGCTCAACCGCACGGCCAGCGACGAGACGCAGGAGGCGCTCAGCGAGGACGAGTACGAGTTCCTTAAGGAGCACTATCTCAGCCTCCCGCTGCAGCAGACGTTCCACCCGACCGAGAGCCACGGCAGCCACAGCCGCAACAACAACGAGGACGACGAGGACGACGACGGCGACAACGACAGCAAGACGCACAGCCGTCGCGGCGGCGGCTTCCGCGCCGGCGAGACGTCGGACGAAGGCGAGTCGGAGGAGGACCGGCGCGCCGGGGGCCGCTCCAACTCGGGCTCGCTGGACGGCGACGAGCTGGACGGCGCGCTCCAGGAGCGCTCGCTCGGCGCCTCGGGCATGGTCGGCAAGAAGTTCTGCTACATCTGCTACGACGGCGACGAGGAGCCCGAGGAGAACCCGCTCGTGGCGCCGTGCCACTGCAAAGGCGACACCAAGTACGTCCACCTCAACTGCCTGCAGCGCTGGAACAACAACCTGGACGCCGACGGCACAAACCCGAACCAGAAAGTGTGCGCCGTCACGAACACGGACGGGCTGGACGTGTGCACGATCTGCAAGGCGACGTACCTCACGAGCGTGAAGCTGGAGGACGGCCGCGTCGTGTCGCTGCTGGCGCAGAAGCTGCCACCGCCGTACGTGACGTTCGCGGTCGTGACGCAGCACGAGACGCGGAATCGACAGACGGCGCTCACGAACACGCGCTTCCAGCTCAGCTTCGCCAAGTGCGTTCTGCTCTTTGTGTCCTTGTGGGAAATGGTTGGTGGGGGATCCCTGGTGCTGACAGACTCTCGGTTGCTGTTTGTGTCTGTAGCATGCCGCGCAACCAGCAGTACTTGACGATCGGCCGCTCGACGAACAACAACATGACGCTGCGCTACCGCACCGTCTCGCAGCTCCACGCCAAGATCAAGTACCAGGACGTGCGTGCCATGCTGGTGTTACTGCTATGTGTGCGTTCACGCCCGCTGTCGTGTCGAGTGCTAATGTGCTCGTCGTGTCTGCTCCTCCAGGACAACTTCTTCCTGTTCGACGCCTCGAGCTCGAACGGCACGATGCTCTTCCTGAGCAAGCCGCTGGAGCTCGACTGGAACAAGACGGTGCACGTGAAGATCGGCCGCACAATACTGACGCTCAAGTCCAAGAAGCGGTGGAAATGGTCGGGCGGCGCGAACGACCAGCACGGGAACGAGCTGGAGTACGGCTCCACCGCGGGCTCGCCGCCGCCGGGAGCGGTAGCGGGCATGTTCGCGTCGACACCGACGAACCAGGCGATCAGCGCGAGCGCCACCAGCCCACCTGCCCACGCCCGATCCATCAGCAACGGCAGCAGCAGCAGCAGTCAGATCCGAGCGGCGACGCATCGGTCCGTGCCGAACCGATTCGAGCTGAGCGGCTCGTCGGTGCTGAACGACCCGAGCGCCGAGCTCGTGTCGTCGCCGTACGCGCTGCGCGACATCCTCGGCCGCTCGTACCAGGCGACGTCGGACCATTCCCGGAGAGGCTTCCACGAGTTCGATCACGCGCTCGCATCGCCACTGCCGGCAGCAGCAGCAGGGCTGGACAACCAGATCGAGTCGGTGCGACTGAGCGACTTGGTGGAGGAGGAGCCACTTCTCGCCCCGTTTGGAGGTCGACGGGAAGCCCAGCAGCAGCAGCAGCAGGAGCTGCACCCACAAGGGCCGCTTGCACCTCACGACCGACGTCGACAGCGAGCTGGGTCCTCTGGCTCCGTGCACTCGGAAAGCGATCTGGTGGCTTTGCAGGACGAGCTCCGTCGGCAGCAGCAGCAGGAGCTGTTCGAGATCGCCGATTCGTTCGCAGACATCGACCTGGCGCGCGTGGACGACCTCGTGGCGTCGGGGACAGGGATCGCCGTGAGCAGCGCTGTCCACGCGAGTAGAGACTAGTAGGCGCCGCCACTTGAACCCATTCTCTCACTCTTTCTCTCCATTCTCTCTCTTCACGAGGCGCTGGTTGCCAGCCAGCGACGCGCCTCCATGCTCTCCGATATATTTAACAAAACTCGTTCCCTTCTTCGTTTGCCATTATGATCATCTCGAGTCTCAGGTTATCCGTCGTGTCCTGCTCGTAGCTCTTCGACAGAGAGCTCACGGCTGGTGGTTGCCCGTCCAGAGCTTGGTGGGCGTCGTGAGCTCGTTGCCCACGAGCTGCTTCCAGCTCTCGTGGGTCTGCTGGATCACCTCGACTGCGAAGTCGCGCGACTGGGCCTCGCCGCTGAACGCGAACTCACTCGGGCGCTTGCCGTCCGGAATCTTGTAGTCGCGGAACCAGCGGTGGATCTGCGGCACGACGTCGTGCAGCTCGGTCTTGGCCAGGTCGCGCACATCGTTCACGAGCTGCGCCAGCGGGTCGTTCACGTTGATCGCGACGACCTTCCAGTCCGTCTCGCCGTCGTCGATCATGCCGAGCACGCCGAGCACCTTCACTGGGTACACTTCGCCGACGCCCATGACCTGGCGGCCGATCTCCACGACGTCTATCGGGTCGTTGTCGCCGCCGCACTTGGTGGCGTCGTCCACGTGGTTCGGGTCCTCCCACGTCTGTGGCAGGCAGCCGTAGTTCACGAGCGAGTCGAAGTGGTAGAACCGCGGCGCGCCCTTCTTCACGTCCTGCTTGATCGGGTTGAACTCCTCCTCGCCGGCGATCTCCATCTTGGCGCGCGTGCTGTGTGTGTAGGGAACAGATCATGGTGAAGAAACAGAGGTGAGCATTGGGATGTGCGTGACGATGGGACTCTCTCTCTCTCAGACGCACCCGCGCGGGATCTCGTTGACAAAGTTGAAGATGTTGCCCACGGGCTCGTGCGGAGACGACGCGTCACCGGGCTGCGCGAAGAGCGGCACGTGGTGCCACGGCGACGCCTTGCGACCCATGCGGTCGTAGAAGAAGTAGCGGCACTCGGCTGTCGCCGGCTCGCCCACGCGGCGCAGCGTGTGCTGCAATGCCATGTACGCGCAGGTGAGCACACAGAGCTGCGAGCAACGCATATACACTCAGCAGGATATAGATAGAGAGAGCGACGTACGAGCGCGCGGAGCATGCGGCGGCTGCTGCGCACAGAGCTCATCGTTGTCGCCATCGTCCGAATCGGGTAATGGCCATGAACCGTGAGCCATCGACATGAGCTCAAGTGGTTTCATAGCCTCTGTTGAAACCAAATCACTCTTTATACAGTTTAGTACTATCGAGTGTATGTCTCTCAATACAAATGTACGCTTTATATCAGATACGCAACTAGCGAGGGCTATTGTTGCCAGACGAAGCGCAACGTCTTTTCCAGCACCTCGATTTCAAGGTTATACCTCCTAACCCGATCGCCATGATCCAATCAACTTGAGCAGGACGCATTTGTCAACCCGCGCCACCAAAAGCTGCAGTTCAAAATTTGAACACCAGCAGCAGCACGAGGCGGCGGAAAGGCTCGCGGCGTCTCTGCGTCTCTCTGCCCAGCCCCTCGCTCTCCGCGTCCGTCCATCGACCCCGCCTGCGCCTGCCGCCCGCTCGATAGCGCCCGCCATGAGCCTCACAAGCAGTGCTGCGCGTCTGAACGCGCCGTCGCTGCTGGACACAACGATGGAGATCCACAACGACGCGTGCGACAACAACAGCAGCCACGCGCAAAAGAACAGAGCCATGGCGACGCCCTCGCCGCGCACGGACTCGGAGTGCAACCAGCTCGAGCACGAAGAAGAAGAAGACGTGTTTGCGTTCGACGCGCCGGCGTACTACGATCTGAAGAACCCGGCGCTCGAGGCGCGGTACGTGAACAACGCGGACGGGTACTTCACGCCCGAGTACAAGCCGCGCAGGAAGCCGTCGTCGGCGAGTGCGTTTGCGCCGAGCAGCAGCAGCAGCTCGCGGTCTACTGGCAGCAGTGTGCGTGCGGCTTCGACAGCGGCGGTGCCGCAGCCGCCTGCGTCAGCGCCAGCAATCACGAACCCGCCTCACAGCGAGCGCTCGCAGTACGACAGCACGGCGAGTCATGGGCTCAGGACGCCTCCGTCTGGTCACCATCAGCAGCGAGCGGACACAGCGGCGAATGGGGCACAGCAGCAGCAACTGACACAGTACCGAGAGCCACAGAATCTGGACGACGACGACGACGACGCGAACATGAGCGACGACGGTTCGGAGGACACGCTCGCGGCCGACACGAACGAGGATATGCACATCGACGAGCTCAATTCTAGCGCCATGATGGAGACCGCGAGTCTCTCGCGGAGCCGACTGTACGACGACAAGGAGCAGAGCTTCGACGAGGTGTTCGCGCAGTACGCGTCGTCGTCTGCTTCGTCGCGACACTCGATGGCACATCTGCTGCAGGAGCCGTCGACGGCTTCATACACCAACTCTCCACACTCGTCGCACCACTCGTCGCAGGCGCAGCAGTCGCCGTCGAAGGCAGCGAGAAGAGGCAACCAGGACGAAGACATGGATCGCCCGCCGCGCTCGACGGGACACAACGGTCCGAGCGTCTCGTCCAAGCTGCTGCAGCCGACGCAGGCGTTCCTGCGGCGCATCCACACGGAGCACGCGATCCGCGAGCAGAGTATGATGGAAGGCGTCCCTCTCGAAGACAAGCCGCTGCGACTCACCAAGCCACGGAGCCCGACGCTGCTAACCAGCAAGAAAGCCGAGCAATCGTACCGCGACCCAATGGATCCGTCGCGTCTGAGCTACACGAGTCGCGAGTTGCTCAAGATACAGGAGGAGCGGCTGCGCATCCAGATGGAGAAGATGAAGATCCGCGAGTTCCACGAGCGGACGAAAGCGCAGCGTCCGCCTGTGAACGTGCACCAGCGATCGACGAAGCAACTCACGATCCCAGTCTCGCCGTACTTGGAAGTTGGACATCGCACTCGGCGGTTCAATGACGCGAGCGACGAGGGACTGTCCGACAAGAACGATCGCGAACGCCCGCAGGCGTTCATCCGGCCGGAGAAGCTAATGTCGCGTGATTACTCGCTTCCAGTCGCACAGCCGCACCACGATTCCCACGAGCCGACGGTTCGTGTGCACATCCTGTGGAGTCTATTGATCTTCAGCTGATCTGACCTTTATTGCTGTGCTTCATGTCATCTTGACAGAGATCCGCGGCGCCGCATTTGCAGACTGCCGACCGCGCATCCCGTCGCCCGGTGTACCATGAAGAGCTCCCGGAGAAGCCGTCAGCTCCAGACTACTCGCAGATGAAGGTTGGCGGATTGACGCAGGTATGTCGGATCTTGTCGCTGTGCGTGGTTGTTGCGAACGACGCTCACGCGATCCTTGTCTTCTTTGCTGCAGCCTGTGACGCCTCAACTCGAGACATCTCGCCGTGCCCAGTCGCACCGCCGCCCGATCGACGTCGTCGACAAGGACGAGATCGAGTTGTCGAGGAAGTTCCACGCGCAGCCTGTAAGCAGGAGCATCCTCGAGTCGAAGAGAGTGTCGCCGATGAAACCAGCAAAGCCGCCACTCACGCACCCTGTGTCACCCAAGCTCACCACGACCTCGCGAGTCGCGTCTCGCCAGAGCGCCGCTGAGAAAGCGGCGGCCGCGATCGCGGATCTCCAAAAGCGCCGCAAAGAGAGAGAGCAGCAGCGCCTGAAGGCGAAAGAGGCGCCTCGACCACCTCCAGCAGCGCCTCGCGGACCAACCATTCCGGAGACGCCAGATCTGAAGGGTATCCGACTTCACCGTCAGTACCAAGAGAATCTCCGGCGCCGTATCGAAGCCGAAGAGGAAGAGATGAGGAAGCAGCGCGAGTTCAAGGCGAACCCGATCCGAGTGACGACGGCGCCGCCAAAGTTCGAAGGTTCGAAGAAACCGCTGACTGAAGTGGTTCCATTCTCGCTGCCCGGCGAGCAGTACCACCAGCGGGCTCGCGAGCGCCTCGAGATGAAAAAACGCGAAGAAGAGGAGCGGCTGCAAGCTCAGGGCTCTTTCAAGGCAATGCCGATGCCTGCGGTCCACGACTCCAGCAACGACGAGAACGGCACGCGAGCGTTCCAAGTGCGACCAAGCAGCAAACCGCTGACGCGCTTCGAAGCGCCAGCACTCGCCTCCGACCGTCGCGCAGCAGAGCGAGCTGCATTCGATGCTGCCGAGCGCGAGCGCCGCGTTCGAGAGGAAGAGTACAAGAAGCAGATGGAGGAAGAGGCGCGTCAACGGCAGGAGGAGGAGCTCAAAGCGCTGCGTCGCGAGAAGCTCACGTTCCACGCTCGCCCTGTTCCCGAACCCCGAGCGTTCACTGTGAAGCCCAGCGACAAGCCGCTGACGGAGCCACACAGCCCAGCGTTGCACTACCACGCGAGCTCCCACCGCAGCGCACCCAGCTCGTCCAGGTAGATCATATTCCAACGCGCGAGTAGGAGAAGCACTCATGCACAGTCCATCCGTGTTCGGAGGTGATGGTGGTGTCACGATCACCCTGACAATCGAGGTGAGTGTCGTCTGTGCAAGCGCATGTACTCTACGAATGATAACCAGAAGACAGGATCGACGCATCCGATTGAGAATGCAGGCTCTGTTCCAAGTGAAGGCGCTGTGAGCAGCGATTTCTTGTTTTCCGCCGACTGCAAGACGGTCTCTTGTTTTCTTATTTGCGCAGACACCCGCGAGACAGAGCAGCGCAACGAGATAACGATCTCCAGCGCTCACAAGAAGTTGCAACAAGGCTGCCGACCACCAAGGCGATGGCGATGACGACAATGACGACAACTCTCGTGCTGCTGATCGCGGTGCTATTGCTGTCACCGCAAGGAACGCTCGCGCAGGACTTTATGGAGATGCTGACGACGTTCGTCAACCTCGACGGCGCTGTGAACGAGACCAGCACCGTCTTCGACCTCGCCCGCGAAGCGTTTGCCGAGGAGAAGAGAGCTGCGGACGAGAACTTCACGTTTGTGCCCGTGGACGACGCGTATCCACTCGCGGAGCCCGATTTCCGAGTGCTCCTGGCGTTCCACGCGGCGTGCAAGACATCCGAGTCCCAGGCGCTGCAGACCTGGTGCACAGGCAACGCGTCGTACGTGGACGAGAACGCCGAGGAGGATCCCGAGAATGTCTTGTGTCCGCCCGGCATTGTCACGCACCCATGCTCCGGCCGAGTCCTGGACGAGAACCGAGCACCCGACAATGCCTTCGAGTTCTTCTGGCCGTGGGAAGGCGTCAGGTGCAACGCGTACACGGAGCCGACCACCATCACGCACATGTACGATCCGAGCTGAGCACTCTGATGATGCAGGTCGCGGCACATTTGACCACGCTGCGTTGTTTTGTGTGCACGAATGCAGATACCTCCCAGACGAGCATCTGCGGTGCCAGCTGAGCGACATCGAGTTCAGCGGGATGGTGTCGCTGCAGCAATTGTACGTAGCAATCGGTGGACAGAGGCATGCCGTGGATCGATACTGATGCTAGACATGCTGTTCTCCACTCTGCAGGGATTTATCGGCGAGCGAGCTTCGTGGTCCGTTCCCAGCATGGCTGAGCGAAATGCCGGCGCTTCGCTTTCTCAACCTGTCGCAGAACCAGCTGAGTGGCGCGATCCCGATCTCCTTCGCAGACAGCGGCGCGTTGGAAGTCGTGTGAGTGCGCGCATCGTCATTCGGCGGCGCGTGGAGCACGGCTAGTGAGCGTATCGCTCTAACATCCTCTGCTGCCTGCTGATTTTTGTGCTTGTGTTTCAGGGATCTGTCAGCGAACAGGCTATCAGCGCCATCACTGGGCTTCTTCAGGGCACTCCAGAAGCTGCGCTACCTGTACGATCCGCGTGCAATGCGTCGTTGTGCCGATCGATAGCTGAGTAACCCGTCGTTTCGTGCCTCGCCCAATTGTGCAGTGATCTCTCGCAGAACGAGTTTGCGACAGAGCTAGCGTCCGGACTTTTCCACAGCGAGCTTCTGCACACCATGTGAGTGAGCCACCATGTGAGTGAGCTGCCTGCCTTCCATGGCTGAGTATATGGTGATGTATGTGCTGCTGCCTCGCAGCAATGTGAGCCACAACCAGCTCCACGGCCAACTCCCAGTGCTGTCGCCGCCAAAGTACATCGTCTCGATGTAAGTGACGGAGCTGCCACAGAAAAATCTCGCAGATGGAAGATGCTTACGGATTCCTAATTGCTGCCGTGTGCAGAGATGTCTCGTTCAACAACCTCACAGGAGAGCTGCCTCGAGAGTTGTCGAAGTTCGGACGGGAAGACCCGCGCGACCCGGACGAGGAGTCGAGTCTGGAAGTCTTGTACGCTTGCGTGTCTGCTGTCCTCAGCTCGCAACTTACCACTGACTGCTGACTGCATCGTGACCTTGCGATCGAGTCTCTCTCCAGCATCGCGTCCCACAACGGCTTCGAAGGCTCGGTTCCCAACATCTCGAACCTCACATCGCTGCAGCAGTTGTAAGTGCTTCGATACTCACCAGCATTGGCTCCTCAGCCGTGAGACGAGAAGTTGATCGACTCAGCGCTGCCGTATGCTGCGCTCCCCAGCAATGTCGCCCACAACCGACTGGACGGCGTTCTTCTTCCGACATTGTTTTCGAAGCAGATGTGAGTCTCAAAGCTCGAATGGATGCCGCCTTTGAGTGAAACCCAAATCTGCTCACTGTTGTGCATCGATGACTGTGTGCAAGCAGCAGCGCGGAGTCGCTGATCGGAAACCAATTCAAGTGTCCCGTGCCAGACTTTCTCTCTCACGGCAACGTCACGTGCAAGTGCAGCGCTGTCCACTCGCCACCAACCTCTAGGAGCGAAGATGCTCTCGACAAAGGCACTGATGGATGCGACTACTGCGCATCGGGGTTGTACTCCAACGCCTCGACAAACCACGAGTGCTGGCGATGTCCTGCTGGGACGTACTCGGTCTCGCTGGCGACATCTGTGAGCGCGAACCGCAGCAACGAGTACTGCACTCCGTGCGCGCCAGGAACGTTCGGGAATAAATCGCAGATGGAGCAGTGCCACGACTGTCCGAGAGGTTCCGCCACCAGCAGCTTTGGCATGACGCAGTGCGAGGAATGCCTCCCAGGCTACTTTGCAGACGCGACCGGAACGAGCGAGTGCTCGCCGTGCACAGCTGGCTCGATCAGCACCACGCACGGCCAAGCAGTGTGTCAACCGTGCCCTCCAGGGTTTTACACTGCTGCCAAAGGCGAAGCTCGGTGCTTGCCGTGTCCGATCGGCTTCTACCAAGACGCCAGCGGTCGTACCGAATGCATGCCGTGCCCTGATGGCTTCGTCGCGCCGTTTCCAGGACATCCCAAGTGCGTCGCATGTCCTCCCGGCAGCGCCTTTGACAAGCAAGCAGCCACGTGCAGGAAGTGTCCACCGAACCAGTTCTCGGACGCGAGTGCCCAGCTGCAGTGCCTCGAGTGCCCTCGTGGCATGGCAGCAGACGGGTTCGGCAACTCTGAGTGCTTGTTCCAGCCAAAGCCAGGACACGGGCTCGCTCTCTCGCTATCGGCGTCCAAGAACACCAGCGCTCGCCACGTTCCCTGCGAGCCGGGACTGTTCAATGCCGGCGATCGCTTGACATGCGAGCCGTGCAGACCAGGCACATTTGCAGCGACGAGTGGCTCAGCTCGGTGCTCACTGTGCCCGAAAGGCAGCTTCTCACGCCACAGAGGAGCTACGAGCTGCGAGCTCGCACCAATTGGCGCGTACACTGACCGTGAAGGAGCCTGGAAGCCGTCGCGCTGTCCGCCCAACCATTTCTCGCCGATGGCTGGACGCTCGGGCTGCGACGAGTGTCCGTGGCCATCGTTCAGCTTGGTCGGCGGTGGCGCCGGCTGCTCCTTCGCTGAGCCTGGCGAGGTTTACGACTTGGTCGTGTGGCCGCGGCTGGCGATGACGATGGCCGGCGTCAGCTCTGTTGACGTCGCAGCTGCGGTCGCTGGGAGCTCCATGGGGTCACTGGGCGGTGCGTGGAAGAGCACCCTCGCAGCGTATGGCGTGACGAGCCTGGAGCTGCACCTGATCACAGTCGAGCCACAGACGCCAGAGGACGATCTGTTGTACATCGAGTTTGCAGTCGAAACGCTGCCGACGCCGCTGCCAAAGCGCCAGAAGCGCAACAGCACGACGTTCCAGGCGCTCAAGAACAAAACTGTCGAGTTCCAGCAGCTCATCGACATGACTCGCGCATCATTCGAGCGTGCCGCGGGCTCGGTGGCGATTAAGCTCAAGCAAGAGCTCAGGAGCTCCATCAACAGCAACAGCAGCAGCAGTGACAACAGCGCGGGCGATGTTGCAGACGAAAGCGGCGAGCTCCAGAGCCTGGTGGCGCGTCCAGGGTTCCTCGAGTCGCTCGTGCGGCAGCTGCATCATGACGGCGTGGCGGACGTCTCGAGTCGCGTCGTGAGCGTTTCGGTGCTCACAAAAGCGCCGCTCACCTCGTCTCGGGCGTCAAAGTGTCCGCGCGGAACCTACTTTGCCGAAGATCTGGAGGTCTCCGGAGTCGGCGAGTGTGTGTTGTGTCCTCTGGGTTCGTATTCGGACTCGGAAGGTGAGTTACGGTGCCATCCGTGCCCCAAGAGCACGATCGCGGACGAAGAAGGACTGGAGGAGTGTGTCGAGTGTCCGATGGGCTCGGGGGCTCAAGCAGGAGCCAGCGAGTGCGTCGCATGCTACTGGCTCACGTACGAGTGCGAGGGCTTCTGGGGTCAAGTGGCGCTCGTGGCGGCGCTGAGTTGTTGGGTCGGCGCGAAGCTCTGGCTGCGCTGTCGACGGAGCGTCCGCGGCGACACGGCGACGCAGCAGCAGCAGGAACAGATGGCGCTCCTCGCGGCTGTGAGATCCCACGGCCGCACGTGCGCGAGCGTTGTGTACGAGCCCATGGTGAGTTACTTTTTGAGATGTGTGCTGGCTGCGGAGTATGACGGTGTACTGATTTTGGTGAAAGGGTGAGGTGTCGGCGGACGCGATGTGGACGGCGCGTGGGTGGCCGCATGCTGTAGATGCAGCCACGGTGTGCGGATGACGCGCGCGCGGATCCGGCGCAAGTGGGCATGTTCGACAGGATTCCCGGCTGACGCGGCGCGGTGCGGACTGACGAGACCTCGGGAGTCTGGTTGTGCGGCTCTGGAAGATCCGCCGAACTGGTGACTGTCAGGAGTGATGGCGCTGCGGCATGTCGCAGATGCGGGCTGCATCCTCCCTGTGATTCGCTCATAATACTGCGCTGAGACGCACGATTGGCCGAAAATGCGTTTGTGCTGTTCTGGTGCGTTGGCAGCCCTTTGCATCCCGTCAGTTGCGTCAACCGCGTTGCGACCGACGAAAAGGGCGAGCGCGATGGCTGACGCCTGCCTGCCTGTTGGGACGTTGGCGCGCCTCAACCAGAAAGAAAACAAGAAATGCCCGCCATATGCGCATCGTGTTCGCCGTTCTCCGGCTGCTCGGAATTGATCGCCGAAAATGGTGGCTGCTGCCGAGGGCGCGCGCGTTGCCAATCACGCGAGGCTGACCCGCGGTGCATCACGCGGCGCTTGCTCTCGGCTCGAGGCCGCATCCGCAGCGCACATGATTTCCCCAGCGCGACAGAATGTTCCATGCGCGGGCGAGTGAATCCAGCGTACCGTACACTCGATTTCGTCCAATCTGGTCGCGCGGAGCGAGTCCATTTTCGCAGCGCGGGACTCTGATTGGCGGATAAGCGGGACAGTTCCCAATCTCCCAAGTCCAGTGAGTCACTTTTTGCTTGCTTGCTTGTTCTGTTCTTGCTTGTTTGTTTTGTGTGTTGTGTGAGTGTTTTGTGTGCGTGAGTGCTGGGGGAGGGTTTGTTCGCTTGTTTGGATCGCGCGAGGACTGGACTTTATTTTTGTCCGCGCCTCCCAGACGCATCACATCGATCTGCGCCAGCACATCGACACAACCACGCGACAGCAGCAGCGATAGCCCTCGTCCGCGGCTCGTTGTTGTTGCTCGCACCTGTCCCGACAGCCCTCCACCCGTCCGTGCACCCAGCGCTTGCGTGTACGTGCGTACCTGCGTGCGGCTCTCGACACCGAGGAAGCGATCTCCCTTGCGTCCGGCGATGTTAGCGCATGAGCAAGGAGCTGCGGCCGCTGGCAACTGGGGGAATTCGTTTGCGCGCGTGAGTTGCTACACTTGTGCCTGTCTTGCGTGCCTGTCGTATCTTGCTTGCTTGTTTGCTTGCGTAAAACAAACAAGCAAGCAAGCGCTTGCACGCACCTGCCACTTGTCGCCTTGTGTGTCGCGCATGGTGCTGACACCGACTGGTGCTTTCTTGTGATGGCATGCTGATGGTGGTGCAGGCTGACATGGACAGCGTGCCGCTCTTCGAGCGCGAGCACCGCCGCGACGGGCAGCTCGTGCAGCGCCTGCAGAGCGAGCTGGCGGACGCCAAGCGCTTCGTGGAGGCGCAGGCGCGCCGCCAGAACGACCTCGAGTACGTGAACGAAGACCTAGAGCGCAGGTGCGGATCCCACACATTTACATGAGCGTTCTCTCTGCTTGCACGTTTGAGCTGCTCGATGTGGCTCGATGGCTCACAGACGGCTCTCGTGTCTCCTGCTCGCAGACTGGAGCAAGAAGCGCTCGACCGCATCAAGCTCGACGCCCAGAAAGCCGACGACGAGCGGTACGCTGTGCACACTCCCGATGAGCTATCGGGTAGGTGTTCTGGTTGACTCACATGTCTTTGTCCAACGTTGTATTTGGTGCGACCATGCAGTCGCTGGAATCAGGAGCGCTCGCTGCTGGAGGACCAGCGAAATATGTGGGAGAAGCGCTGCGAAGAAGAGAGCCGCCGCCGCGCGGTGATCGAGGAGCGTCTGCGCCGCGCCGAGAAGGAGCTCTACCGCATGCACCAGAAGAAGTACGACATCGAGAAGCAGGTGCGGCGCGAGGAGAGCGAGAAGCGCGAACACGAGGCGCACATTGTGCGCAGCCTCATGCGCGACCAGGAGCTCAGCGCCGCGCGCTCGAACGGCGGCCAGCGCGCGCTGCAGCAGAACCCGAACTCGTATTTAAACATCGACCCGACGGTCAACCCGAAGGACTCGAAGCCCGCGGCCGTGCGCACGCGGCAGGCGCTCTCGTCCGCCATGGACTTCTTCGGTGTCTGAGGGCAGACCCAGCGGCGCAGAGTGCAATGGGACCAGCCGACAGAACGAGCGAGCGAACGAGAGAGAGAGAGAAAGAGAGAGAGAGAGAGAGAGAGAGGAGGCGATGGCGTCTTCGCAAGCTTGGTGTGTGCTTTTCTTTATTTCCCTTTGCATGTTCTTCATCAGCCTTTTTGTACCATACACACACACGAATGAATGCCACGCGCTCTTGCCCCTTTGCATCTTGCGCGTCTGTCGATAGTTTCATGGATCACTTGCCGCCGCAATGATGGGACGAACGGGTGGACTGATGCACATCCAGCAGGAAGAGGTAGTGGGTACAGGCGACTGCGAGGCGCGTCAAGCGCGTTGTGCTTGGACAGATGGGGGCTCTGTGAAGCGCACGCGTTGCGTCCAGTACAGTGGAGCCACGCAAGCCACAGGCATGGCACGCAGGATGAAGCGCATGAGCTTCGCGAGATGCGAGCGTGTCATGGCAGTTCTCGAGATCCTTTTTCTGATAACTGGTGGCGATCATTGACTCCTTTTCAGCCAATCAGCACCTCACCAGCTACGTCATTGGCTTAAATAGAGATCGTTTGCACATATTACCCAATCGCCAGTCAATCTGATGAAAATGGGTCAAATCCGGATATCACTGGCGACGAGAATGAGCTCCTCGCATGATGATGCAGCAGCAGCAGCCGCGACGGACGCGGGTCTGGACCTGGACGACGAGCTCAAGCAGCTGCTGAAGGAGCAGGAGGACTTCCTCAAGCAGAGCAAGCGGCCGGCCGCCAAGGTCACACGTCTCGGCCGCAGTCCCGCCACCGCCAAGCCACCAGCTCCAGCCTCAGCCGCCGAAAAAGAAGAGAACGACGATGAGGCGCCGAGCGGGCCGCAGATCCTCGGCAGCGTCGTGGAGCGCGACGTCATTGAGCTCAACATCCAGAACGTGAACGTCATGCCGCGCGCGCACCAGGCCACGGGCTTCCCCGTCGCGCAGCGCCGCAGCGGCGAGAGTCTCTTTGGCAAGCGGCAGCGCCAGCCGCTCACTGGTACGAAAGCCGGCGCTGGCGCTGCGAAGCCCAGTCGGTTTAGCGCTATGAAACAGCAGCAGGCGGTGACGATCCATGAGCGGGAGGAGACTGACGGCGATGCGACGCCTCGCAGCGCGGAGCAGCAGGAGATCGACCGCACGAACAACGCGCGGCTGCAGGAGATGTCGCTGGACGAAATCCGCCAGGCGCAGCAGGAGCTGCTTCAGTCGCTCGACCCGCAGCTTGTCGAGAAGCTCATGGGCAAGAAGAAGAAGAGCAGCAGCAGCAGCTCGAAGGCGACAGTCAGCAGCGCTAAGTCGACTCGCATCGGCGGCACTGGCGCTGGCGTTGCTGTGGGCAAGACGATCGTCAACCACAACGACAGCGACGACGACGAACGAGAGAAGCCCAAAGCGTCAGGAGCACCGCTGTCGACGCCGTCCGCGTCCATCGACTTGGCCAAGATCCAGAGCGAGGACGAGCTGCACGCGCAGGTGCAGCTGCTGCCGCCGGAGGAGCGCGCCAAGCACGAGTGGATGCAGTCTGTCCCAGCGCCGCCGCCATCCGCTGCCACCACGAACCCAAAGACGAAGAGCGATGGTCAGGTGAGAGCGAGAAAGCCCAAGCTGGAAGCCACGGCCGAGCGCTTTGACTTTGATGGCGAGTGCATCAGCGCTGCAGGCGAAGGGCCGAGGCAGCAGCCAGCAGCGCACTCGGGACTCTTCCACCACGGCGACGAGCCGGAGGCTGCGGGGTACACGATGGCAGAGCTGCTCCACTTGGCGCGCAGCACGGTTGCGAGCCAGCGCGCGATGGCGCTCACGACGATCACCAAGATCCTGCGCCAGCGCGCGCAGAGCGTTGAGCGGAACGATCTGAGCAGAGTTTACCCGCGCGTGCTGCCGAACGATCTGCCGATCACGATGCGCATCGGGCTCGACGACCAGAACTACACGGCGCTGAGCGCGGCTATCGGTGCGCTGCACGCTTTCCTCGTCGCTCAGAGCTCGTCGGAGGGCTCAGAGGATGCGTTTGAAGGCCGGTTCGGGACTGTGGTCGCGCCAACGAAGATCCACTTGCACCAGAACGTCCGAGCTGACGAGGTTCGCAGTGGAGACTCAGATACCGTGACCAGGCTGTCGTTCGAGACGCCACAGACCGAAGAGGTGGTGTACATTGACACGGGTGAGTCGCCGGAGGACGGCAGCGCGATCTCGGACGAGGAACTCACGTTCCTGGACCCGGTGCAGGGGTTCCTGAACATGGACATCGGCACTCGGCTGCGCTACATCCTCGAGTCGATCCAGCTTCCGGACCAGAGCGCGACCGAGAAGATGCTCGACATCCTCATTCAGATCGCGAGCCACTCGCCAAAGGCTGCGAAGGACATTGGCACGAACGCCAAGCTCGTGAAGGCGATCCAGCGCAAGTTCATCGAGAACGAGGACGTGCTGACGCTCCAGGAAGGCGGCGAGGCGGCGCTGCGCCTGACGCTCAAGGCGCTTGTGCTCGTGCGCGCGCTCTGCCAGGGCTCGCGTGCGGTGGCGGCGTTCCTCATCGGCAACGGCGTGATCCAGAGCACCAAGGGCTTCCTCGCAATCCAAGGCGGCGCCAGCTTGTCGCCTGCTACCTCAGCGTACTACTTTGAGATCCAGCGCGAGAGTCTGCGTGTCTGGCGCGTGCTGCTAAGCTACGGACTCGACTTCCACTGTTTCGCGTACCTGTTTCCGATCCTGTGCGGCTTCCGCGGCGCCGACCTCGTTCGTCCAGCGACAGCAGCAGCTGACGAGAAGAAGACTGATGATGCCGACCAGACAGTGACCACGAGTGTGGCGATGGCACGTCCAGCGAGCGTAACTGCCGCGCTCTTCGCCGCGCTCGAGGCGTTCTGCGGACTCGAGGCGATCCACGAAGCGCAGCACTACTTCCACCAGCTGGGGTTCTTCGCGACGCAAGCCAAGGACGAGGTGCTGGCGCGTCTGAATAGTGCTGACAGCGAGGGCGTCATGGTGATCGCCACGGCGCTGCGGTTCCTGAGCGCGACAGCGGCGCTCGTAACCAAGTTCCACTTGGACAGTGGCGCTCCCACTGAGGTTCTTGCGCGTGTCCAGCAGCAGCAACCAAAGTCACTTGAGAACAGCAGCGAAGTGCTGAGCGCCGTGGTGCGTTTCCACCAGCAGGTGCTCTTCAGCGGGCTGCTGCCGGACGACCAGGACGACGAAGACGCCGTGACACAGTTCTTCGCGAGCGTGAAGCCTCAATTGCTCCAGCACATCGCTCAGGGGATCGAACGATCGCCGCGCAGCGTCCACGAAGTCGCTCTCACCTGTGACCTGCTGACTGTTACAGGCGACTTGGTGACGCGGACACAGGACAACCTGTACGCCGACGACGCGTTCGTGGCGCAAGTGTACGCGTTCGCGCTGACGCTCATGGAAAAGTTTGTGAGCGGCCAAGAGCATCTGCTGAGCGAACTGCTGACCAGGCTGCTGTTCGCGCCTGTGGTGCTGCAGCGCGTCGGGTTCTTCGCCAACGCAGCAGACGCGCTGGCGATGAGCCGCGTGCTTGTGCCGATCTACCAGGCGCTCATGAACACGTCGTCTGAGAGCGAAGCGCACTCGCGACACAACTTCGCAGCCAGGAACACCTCGTCGCCAGCGGACAAGAGCTCATGCCAGCTGCGCGTGCCGCAGTACGAGGATGCGTACATCGGGTCGAACCTGCCGCTGCCGGGCTTCTGGATGTTCTCGCCGTTCTCGCGTATGGAGCTCGCGAGTAGCAGCAGCAAGACAGGTGAGAAGCAGAAGAGCGACCCGACGCGCGCCGAGAGCGATGAGATGAAGCTCATCGTGAGCGCCACGTGCCGCTATCTGTACCAATTGGAGACTGCGACCACGAAGAGCTCTGTAGCGTTGTCGTCGTCGTGCTGGGCAAACGTGGCGGTGGCGTTCCAGAGCGAGATGCGCGCCGAGGACAAGCTCTTCCACCTGCTGCACGTGTTCTTCGCTGGGGCCGACGTGCTCTTCGACGAGCATGTGGACACTGCGCTGAGCCAGTTGCTGCCGAGATTTGCTCTGCAGACGCTCACGTCCCGAGCGAGCCCGACTCTGCTGTACGACGGCATGCTGCGCAACCTGCGCAAGTTCCAGCACCTGGAGGATCCGAGCGGCGGCAGCTCAGATGCTACTGACGGTGCTTCATCTACTTCGACGAACGACGTGTCGTTCTCGACGGACGAGCAGCTCGTGATGACGTTCGTCGAGAAGCTCGTGGGGGACTTCACGTCGCTCTCGTACGCGAACGCGCACTTCGCGCGCTGCGTGACGCTGCTGCTCGCGAACGATTTCCCGATCGCTGTGCGCAAGTGGGTCTGGAAGGAGCTCCAGGACTGCCGCCTGCTGCATGTGCTCCAGCCATTCGACGATGCGAGAGCCGCGCGTGCAACGTTCGTGCGCTGCACCACAGGAGGTGTTCGCGGACAGACGAAGATCCACGACGCGCAACTGCTGCAGCTGATGGCGCAGGCGCTCTCTCAGCAGCAGATCACGCTGACGCGCGGCGCGTTCGCGTACACGCTCGCAGTGCACCACGTCGCAGTGTACCTCTTTGGAGGCGAGAGGGATCAGCAGACGATGAGCTTTGCGCGGCAGCTGCTGGCGCAGGACTTGGTCAGAGGCGCGCCTTCGCATGTCTGGCTCCACTTGCTGAGCTACGAGGCGAGTGGCAGTGCTGGCAGCGAAGCGCTGGACGCGTTCGCGACCACGCAGGCGATCAAAGCTGAGCGTGTGGAGCGCATGGCGACCCAGGCGGGGCTGGCAGCGGACCAGGTCGCAAAGTTCAGGGCTGCTGTCGCGAAGGCAGGTGAAGCCGAATAGTTTCGAAAGCAAAGTAGAAGCGCACAGTCGATACGAGAGCCGAGCAAAGTTGCTATTGTGTCACCTGCGTCAGCACCACGCGCTTCTTCTTCTTCTTCGTCTTCTTGGCTGCGTCCTCTGCTGCGGCTGCCTCCGCATCTGCAGTTTTCCGCTTGGTGCTATCAGCTGACGACGCTGGCTGGAGCTTGACGTACTTGAAGTAGAGCAGCGGGCGGATCGTGTCGGAACCGGAGGCGTTCGCGAGCCCGCGGTGCCACACGCGGTAGTCCATGACGATCGGCGTGCCGGCTCTCGCCACGTGCGTCACGCTCTCCAGGTGCTCGTAGTGCTCGAAGGCCGAGCCGTTCTGCTCCGCGCGGAAGTGCGACGCTCTCTTCATCTCCGTGCCGCCGACGTCGGCGCTCAGATCCACGAGCGGCACGAACACATTGAGTCTGTCCGCTATCCAGAGAAATCCCCATACGTCAGTTGCTAGACGCTTCGGATAGCAATGCGTGAAATAGCAACGCATCCGGCTGTACTAACTCACCTCTCTCGTGCTGCGTGAGGTTGCGGTGCACGCCGTCGAGGTGCCAGTTCTGGTCCGCGTCGCCTGGACGCGACACCACACAGCCGACGTACTCGAGGCGGTAGTTCGGCTTCTCACCGCCCTGATCCCCGTCAGCAACTCCGTCACCGGGGTCTTTGAAGATCTCGCGCACGAGACTCGCCCAGCAGCGTGCCATCTCCTGGAACGGCGTCTGGTCGACGACGGCGATCTCCGAGCCCTCACGCGCGCTGGAAGCACCAGTGGCAGCTGCCAGCACCGCCGCCGGCGTCTTCTGGAACGCCAGCGCGCTGATCTGCATGTCCACGCGGCCGCCCTGACGCACGTAGAAGCCCGTGAGCCGCTCGGCGTTCTTGGGCAGCGCCAGGTCGAGCTGCTGGCTGAGCGCGTCGCGCACATGCGCCTCGTACTTGCGCAGCACGGCCGCACGCGCGCGCGCGACGAGCGCCTCCGACGGCGTCAGATGCGTACAGGCGCTCAGCGCTACGAAGCCCGCGTCGTGGAACTCCTGCGCGAGCGCTGCTGCTGTCGTCGTCGTCGTCGCGGCGACGGGCTCGCTCTCGTTCGCGTCGCCTGCTGAGCTCATGCTCGTTCCGCCCTTCCTCAATGTGTCCAGAAGTGGTCAAAAGTGGCGATCAGCAGCACCGTCGATGTGTTTACAGACACCTCTGTGAAGTCAGATGGCAAGATATTGGATTCAAAAAGGTATATAAGGCTCTGAGAGTGATCCATCTTCGTTCGACAGATCGACAGCATGCTCTGTATATACGATACCTACGATACGAGGCGGAAGTCTCACAAAAAGATACAACAACAGCACCAGTGATCGCTACACGTCCTGGTACCCGTCCTCGTCGTGCAGCGAGAGCGACGAGGCCGACGAGAACGTCGACAGCAGCGTCCGACAGGATGGCGCGCCACCCACGTGGAAGCCGCCGCCGCCGCCGCCTGTGGTCGTGCTGGTGGTGTAGCTGCTCTCGGATCGCGAGCTCATGCCCGTCGTGGCCGCCGACTGCGCATACTCGCTGCCGTCCCCGCTCACGCCGCGCACGACGCTGCCGGCGTCCATGAGGTTGTCCGTGAGGATGTTGCTGTAGCCGCTGCCGCGGCCGTAGCGCGACGGGAAGAGCTGCTGCAGGATGTTGACGCCGAGGAACTTGCCCACGACGGCCGCGAAGAGCTTCTTGCCGCGCTCGCAGCCGTGCCAGTCGACCAGCAACCGCGTGCAGACGCCGAGGAAGCCCTCGAGCTCGAACGACCGCAGCTCCACGTCCGCGGCGCTGGTCGAGAACAACTTGCGCCGCGGGAACGGGAGCGTCTTGAGCGACCTGCGCACGCGGCGGCAGTCGCGGCAGCCGCGCGCGGCCGCGTGCGCGAACGGCAGCTCGTCCCAGGTCGACACGAGCTTGGCGAGCTTGCTGTCACTGCCGGTGCTGCTGCTGCTGGTACCATTGTAGTAGTTGGAGCGCTGCTGGTTCGTATTGATGTTCAGGTTGTGGCGGCAGCGCTTGGTGACGCTGAGCAGCCGCTTGCGCAGCTGGTAGAAGCTCTGGAAGCGCTGGATACAGCGCGTGCGCAGCTGGAGCTCCGGCACGGACACCTCCATGGCGTAGCGGACGTGCTTGGGCTCCGTGGGTCCGTTCACGAGGTAGAGCCCCGCGAAGCGCACGGCCTTGTGGTCGAGCTCGTACTCGAACGGCACGCCGAGGTTGCCGCCCAGCTGCAGCACCTCGGCCGGCGTGAGCAGTGCCTGCTCCTCCTGCGCGATCTTGTGGGCGATCGCGGCGGCGCGGTCCAGGTTGTAGGACGGCGGCGTCGACCAGTTGGCTTCGTTCGGGTCGTCGTTGTGCTCGTCGTCCTGGTGGCGGATGCTGCTGGGCTCGTACCGAGCGGCCATTGGGGACGCCGCGATGGTGTCGACGCGGCGCTGCATGTCGAGAATAGCGTCGTTGCTGGTGCGGTCGCGAGATGTGTGTGCTGCGGCCAGGAAATGCGAATGGTAGGGAGCGGCGGCTGGCGGGCTCGCAGGCGGCGTGATTGTGAAGCCGAACGGCACCATCTGGACAGGCAGGCAAATGCTGGCTGGCTGGTAGAGAACGCGGCCGAGTGTCTCTGGTGGCGAGATGCTGGGATGTCGTCTGACTATCCGCACAAATATGCGATCCGGTGGGCGAGAGATCGAGCTGCTTGCTGGCAACGAGCGTTCCCAGCTGGCAGTCGAAAAGAATTGTGAGCAGTGCGCTCTCGGCTGTGCTCGCCATGTGAAGCGGCGCATGTGCGGGAGGGAGAGACGTGATCCCGCGCGAGCACGCAGCAGGAGAACCGGATTCCTGTGAGCGTGTGCGCGGCGTTCGCAGACGCTTCTCCAGAGAAAGAACGCAGCGACAGCTGGCGGATTTGAGTTTTTTTCCAGCGGGTTTGGGACCAGCGCTGCTCCGCGGAGCTGGGTTCACATGCCGGATCCACATCGCAGCCGTTCGTCGCGCGTCATTTCCGCGAGGGGGGCAGAGTTCATGGCTTCAAAAGGAGCGGAGTGGGCCATGTTTCATGTGTGACAAGCGCTGCCGTACTGGACGCGAGTACTGCAATTAGGCAACTCGGGTTTGGATGGTGAGGCGAGCGAGTCCACCAAAACCGATTTCTTTCTACATATTATGCATCTCATGTGCGGGTCTTTCATTTTGCTTTCGAGTCCAGCAAAAGCACAATCCTCGGAAGGAATCGCGGGCAAAAGCCATGCCATTCGCTCGCTCGTTTCTCACGCGACTTTCCTCGAGCCACCAAAGCCAGGCGCGCCTCAGGATGCCAGCGGCTTCTTCTTCGTCATCTCTTGGACGCCGCTCTCCAGAACCGTAAACGCGCCGTCGGCCGCCGAGCAGGAGGAATCCAGCGAGACGCGGCAGCCGAGCGGGATCGTGGCCATCGGGTTCGTGTGCCCCACGTCCACGCCGTAGAGGATCGGGAACGCCGAGCCACGCGTGTGGTACTGGATCAGTCGCTGCAGCTCGGCCACTTGCTCGGCGGTGTACGCGAACGCTCGTCCGACGACCACGCCCCGGATCTTGCGGAACGTGCCGTCCACGCGCAGACTGCCGAGTACCATGTTGACGTCGTTGAGCGTTATTCCTTGATCGAATGCGTGACCCTCCGGGGTCTCCAACAGTAGGATCGCGTCGGTCAGGTCCGGCATGAACTCCGTGCCGCGGACATTGAGGAGCACGGGCAGACAGCCGCCGAGCAGCGTGCCGGAGGCGCGGCCCTCGCGCAGCCACACGTAGCCCTCGTTCAGCTTCATCTTGTCCTCGTACGTGATGTCCGCGCCGGTGATCCAGTTTGCGGTCTTGTCGTCCGTCCACTGCAGCGACGGCGCGATGGTTCCGATCGGCTCGGTCGCCTGCACGGCCCTGAAAAAGTACTCTGTCATGTACGAGAGCGGCGCGGGGAACTCGCCGAACTGGCACACGGCGCTCGGCCCGTAGAACGTGCACAGCTGGGCTTGACTGTAGAGCGCTAGGTGCAGCGTCGTGATGTCCGAGAAGCCCGAGAAGATTGTCGGGTTCGCGCGGATTACGTCGAAGTCCAGGTACTCGAGCAGCTCGTGGGACGTGAAGCCGCCGATGGTGCAGAGGATCGCCTTCACGTCCGGGTCTCGGAACGCGTCCATGAGCTCCTGGGCTCGCGTCTGCGGGTCTGCTGAGCTGTAGAACTCCAGCGGCGAGGCGGAGGCATCGCGCATCTCTCGATCCACGCTCTCGTCCTCCAGGAAGAGCTCGAGGTTCTGCTGCGCGGTGCGTACGACCGACGGGTAGATCTTGACTTTGAAACCGTGGCTCTCGAGCTCCTGCTGCGCTCTTGCGACGCGGTGCGGCACGATGGACGCGAGCCCGCCGGCTGGAGCGACGAATGCGATCGTGTCGCCGACTTGGAGAGGCGACGGGCGGTTGAGAGACTTGGCTGGCAGCATCGTGGTGAACCGGATTGTGACTGTCGATTGCTTTCTCCCTGTCCGACTCACACACGCGTCCAGAGGTCGAGGGTGGACGCGTCTCCAGTTGAGAAGTTCTGGCTGGCTGCTGTTGAAATACACACAGCCGAGTCATATGGTACGACCAGAGGAAGCTTCTTGTGGGGAGAAAATCGATCGTCACTCCTCCATTTACAACCATTCCAATCTTAATGACGCATCAAACATCACTCGCGGTACCATTTCACCAGCCAAGATTTTATTCTCAATTCCGTTCTAATTAACTCGCATCGTCTCGATCTCAAGGAGCAAACTCGCAGTCTGCACGACGCAGAGCCGAGGGTGAGCTTCGTATTGCCAATGCCGACGCCAGTGCGATCGCGAAGGTGGAGAGTGAGTGGCCCTAACAGTCAGCGCAGTGTCCA
>JAADWH010000126.1:0-43985 GCA_023335995.1 Globisporangium nagaii
AGCATCGTCTTCTCGCTCCTCTGGCAGAACCGGAACCTCCGCAAGCACCAGGAAGAAGAGCCGCCCGAGCCTCGAGCTCAGTGGCACCTGGTCGACAACCGCATCCACCTCCGCCACGCTCTCCATCGCGCCATCGCTGCAGAAGACACCGAGCTTCGCAACCCGCTCATCCGTATCGTATCCATACTTACTAAATCTCCGTTCTAGGGTATGTAAGAGCCCTGACTGCATGTGTAGATTAGTATGACGCTGGACAGTTCCTTCTGGCAGAAGAGAAGTCCAGCCCAACTTGTAAACAAGTTAGGCACTTTGCTCCCCCAGCAAACTTGAGTCTATTTCGATATGTTTACATTTTTCGGTCCTTTTTTCTGATCTCACTCATTGTGACCATCATTCTGGTGAAAGACCATCATTGTGCTTCAAATGACAAATTACGAATTTTGGCCTCCCGCCATTTTTTTTCACGGTTGAAGCCGCATTTCGGAAACTGAGAGCTGCAAAGGACAAGTCGCGACAAGACAAGCCGAGTAGAGAGCATGACGGAGCGCATTCGCGAGCGCCTGAAGGACCTCGCGGCGTTCCTGGAGCTGCAGCATGCGGTCGAGAGCATTGACGAGACGCTCGAGCACCTGCAGAGCGCGGTAACTGGCGCCATGGCGCAGTCGCGCGCGGCGGCGCAGCAGTGCACGCTGCTGCTCTTCCAGAGCACCGAGCCGCCGAGCCTCGTGGCGTTCTTGGACTCCAGCGCGCACATGGGCGACGACATGCGCAAAAAAGAGATCGGGCATGCGCGGGAGAAAGTGCTCGAGATGCTCGCGATGTTCCTGAAGCTCTACGGCTCGCACGCGGCGGTGCAGAAGAAGCAGGTGGTCGCGCTCGTGACGAGATGCCAGCTGATGGCGCGCGTCGACGCGTCCAACAAAGTGCGCGCCGGAGCGTTCTCGGTCAGTGGGAGCGTGTATATTGCCGTGTTTATTGACGCGAGCGCGCGCTCACGTGTGCTTTGCATTTGTGCATGTGATTTGACGACACATACGAAACAACAACAGGTGATGATCACTGCGCTAAAGTACTGCGGGGGACGCATCTCGAACGAGGACGTTCAGCCACGCACGTACGTCGACAAGCTGTTCTACGATCTCAAGTTTGCGAAAGCCACGCAGACGACCAAGGTACGTCTACACAGACCCTGCGAGTGTGCGGAAGGCACGAGCCTGATTTGTTGTTGTGGGCTTACAGGGACTGTCGGTTGAAGCCATTGGGCACATCGCAAAGCGGTTCCCCGATGATGTTGAGCCACTGTACCCCGAGCTGATTGACTGGGTGGAAGATTCACTCGACAAGCAGTTCAACACGAACGCACCCGAGATGCTCGTGGTGAAAGGACTGCTGTTCACGCTCGGACGCCTCTTGGTATTCGAGCCGGATCGGTACCAGAAGCACGCCGACAAGCGCCAAAAAGTCTACTCGTACGTGCAACAGAGAAAGAAAAAACCGTGCTTGTGTCGAGAAGCTCAGATCTGTTCTGCTTGCGTGCTCTGGACAGGTATCTCAACACGGTACTTGCAACGACGGTGGACGGACAGCTTTCCCGGTTCCAAGTGACAAAATCCGCGCTGCTGTTTCTTTCGGAGAACTGTGAAAAGGTTCGGGAGGAGATCGGCGCAAACGGCTACCTGTGGTTTTCCTACATGAAGTTTTGCTGCACAAGCGACAACAAGACGGTACGCTCGTCGGAACGAATCATGCATGCGGCGAGTCAGCACTGATGACTTACAAAACCTCTCTCTCTCTCTCTCTCTCTCTCTCTCTCTCTCTCTCTCTCTCTCTCTGTTCCAGATTAAAGAGCACTCGTTTGCGAGCTCTGGAGGCATCTTAGACATCGTCTGCGCGTCCATGGCAGACAACATAGATGACGCCAACAAGAAAGCCTTCAATCGGGTGATCAAGGAGATATTGCCGGTGTTGAACAACCCGGACGCGTCCAGTGCCGTCATGGGCTTCGCGCTGCTGTGCCTCGGAAAGCTTTCGCGCTGTGTCCAGGTGTTCCTGGGTGACTCTGGCTTTGCGAAGATCGAAGGCAGGCTGACAAACTACGGCGAGAACCTGCTTGCGCTGGACGAGAAGACGACAGCGATGAAGTGGTCGATTGTTTCCCAGTACCTCGAGTGCATCGGACACTTTGTCCAGCAGGTGTGTCTCGACTGTCTATGCTGAGGTGATCTGTCAAGCTTCCAGGATGTTGACGAACAGTCTCTGCCACTTGTTTCCTGTCAACGCTTCTAGAACGAGTCAAAGCCGCTGAAGGATGGGTATGTGAACTTCGTTGGCGACATGCTGTGCCACGTCATGACTGCCTATCCGTGGTGCGTGTGGGCAACGAAGCACTACATCTCCAAGTCGATCGTAAAGATCTTTGCGGCAGTGTCGAAGCGCACAGTGCTCAAGCTGCTCGCCGATCGCTTTGTGTACCACACGCTGCTGCTTTCGATTTCGAACATCACCGACTCGGACGACAAGGTGCGAGCGAACTCGCAGGAGCGAATGCTGTTCGTTGCTGCTATTGTGATCCTTACGTTTCCTACTGTGTGTCGCGTACTTGGATGTAGATACCTTTGTATCATCCTGAAACTGGCAACATCGAGACAAAGCTGCTGTACGACTACGAAGAGTTCTGGATTGGGCTGCTTCGAGTCCCTGGCGCGGCAGTGCTGGATCGCCAAGAACCGTCTGGAGTGCAGCGCGGGGAAGGAACGGAGCGAGCGAATTCAGTGCTGAAGCAGGAGCTGCTCGACTCGTTGATCAAGTGCATCCTTCGCGTTGTGAGCCATCTTGATCTTACGTACGACTACAATCTGGGAACTTCGAGCAGTGCGAAAGACTTTGGCGGGCACAAGGTGAGTGAAGAACGCAGAGTTCCATTCATAGCTGGCACATCGGCTTCTCATGGTTTCTCTGCGCTGTCCGGTTTCTAGCCGCGCGTTCCTCGAGACCACACAATCATGCTGAACTTGACCGAGTTCTTCAAGAGAGTCGTGCCGAGATTGTCTCGCGCATCAATTGCTTCGTGGGTAAGAAGTACTCGTGCCGAATGCACTTCCTTTGTTGATTCGAACGATAGAACTGTACTGACTTGTCTGTGTTGTTTGTTTGTTTGTTTTGGCGTTCACCCTCCAGGTTCCCCTGTTGCTTCAGTTCACAATGCAGCGTTCGGAGCCGCTCCCACTGGTGTCCAGCTTCTATCACATCGGAACGGTTCTCGCTCGGATTGCTGAAAAGCTCGAGTACTTTGGATCGAGCTCCGGCATGAGCGGGCACGAGCAAAACGAACAATCTCGCACCGGTGATATTGTTGGGCTTCGCGAAGAATACGCCATCTTCGTTCGGAGAGTCTGCGGACAGCTGCGATTCTACAAAGATGAGCTCCTCGTTGCGTCCGCTGAGTTTGTTCTGTCGACGCCGCTCTCCCTGATTGGTGTGGACGAAGGAGTTCCGGCGTTGCTGTCGACACTGGCGATTGGTAAGTCGTACCTCCCAGCCGCTGAGATCGCCGTGTCGGCGCTCGAGAGATGGCAGAAGTCTTGTCCAGACCAGCTCGAAGCAGCACTGCCAGCCGTCATTCCATTGTTGTCGCCGTATTTGAGTCGATCTGACGAAGAAGACACGGAGCAGCAACAGCAGTCGAACGGATCCGCTGCGAAGAACCCTCCGTCCTTTACCGGAGAGGGAGTGACCGAGTTTGGGAAACTGCAGCGCCGCATCCTGGTGCTGCTGGGAAACACGGGCGGAGTGGGCTCTCTGCTCATCAGCAAGCTCGGCTCTTTGTCGGATGGCAGCGAGTCGACTGCTGGTCGCTACGCAGTTCCCCAGTTCGAGGTGTCGGTGGAGTTGAGCGACGCGTCGATCTCGCTGACGTTGGACAAGATTATGGCGCAGACTGGAGACTTGGCAGTGCACAGCACCGAGCGTCGAATCAAGATCGGTGCATGCGAGACGTATCACGCGCTGATGTGCTTTCTGTGCGGGAAGACAGCGACGCACCCGCACTCAAGCGAGAGCAAGTCCGTGTTTTACCAGATCTGGAAGAAGGCATTTCCGACCGTTCTCGTCTTGGCGACCGACCCCGAGAAGATCTGCCGCACGCTTTTCGAGCCGCTCCTTTTCCAAGTGATGCGCTGGCTTTCCAGCTCGAGCGATGCGTATCCGTTTGAGTTCTCCATGGTGCTCGATGAGCTGATGATTGGGTTGTCCCAGGCTGAAAACAGCGCTGTTCGAGAGATCTCTGGGAAGGCTCTCGCTGTAGTGCTCGCCGCATCGATCGAGCACGAAGACAAAGCGGATCGCAGCGTCGCAAAGGCGGAGGTTGTCTTTGAGCGCCTGTTCTCGCTCTGTCGGCATCCGAGTTCGATACAGCGAATCGGTGCAGCAACGGCGATCAACCACGTCATGCGATCGCTGAACCAGGACAACAGTAAGATCATCAGTGCGTTTGCGCTTCGGTGCATCAAGACATTCCTGTACTCGCTGCGGTTGTGCGACCGCGACGATCAGAACGGGCGTGGCGGAATGGAAATCGCGAGAGGAATCATCCAGCGTGCATTGTCCAAGTTGGAGCGAGCGATCTCTCGGTTTCCGCACCTGTTTCTCAAGAAGAAAGCAGCGAGCAGCAGCAGGGACTCGGATCGATCAGCTTCACTTCCAGACACATACCTCGAAGACATGGTGGAGTGGCTGTTTAGCCAGTCGATGAAACGTGAGCGCGCGTTTCGCGAGATGAGCCGGAGGCTCTTCATATCGTTTGCGTCGTTGGTCAGCGGCGTCGGATGCAAGAAGTGGATTGTGAGCTATTCCGCGCAAAGCGGGGACATCGCCAGCTTGCTCGCCCCAATGGACTCGCTCGCTCGCGTGCTAGGGTCGTTTGGGAGAACTGCTGCGGACATCCGCGGAGCAACGGATTGGATGGAGCAATTTACTGCGTCTGCGGAAGCCTTCTCGTGGTGCATCATGCTGCTTGGCGACGAAGCTGGCGGGATTCTCTCGCCTGTATCTGGCGACTCGAGCAAAGGCGCGCTAAAGCGGAAGAACGACTCGAGCGACGGCGAGTTTTCCGGCCACCGTGGGCAGCATACCTTTTCCTGGGCGATCAGTAACTTCCTGAGCTACGACTGTCCTGCACGGAAGGGGGAGACGTCAAGCACAGCAAAGTATTTGCCTCGCAAGCACCTGATGGAGTCGTATGGCGCAGGACTGGCGTCGTTGTGTCATCTGCTCGCTCCAGCGTTCGACCAAAAGCCACGGTCGTTGTCCTGGCTCGTTGACACAGAAGACCGTGCCTTCCGAGAGAAGCTGTCGCAGCGCATCGTCCATTTCCTCTCCGAGGACGAGCTTTTCGAGTGGAACGTGAACGTTTCTCAGGTTAAAGGAGTGAAAGCGTTTTGCTCTCTGGTGATGTCCTCCAACAGCTCCTTCGCATCGGAGCTACGAAGCATCGCGCTGGAGGCGTTGGATCCGATGGTGCGATCGCTCAAGCAACTGCATGATTCGACGGGTAGCGAAGAAGCATCGACAGCTGTCCAGTCTGCAAGTGCGTTCCTGATTCAGGTAAAGCTTGGTGCGCCTGCCTGACGGGGCTCTTGGTTGCATTTTGTGCATCGACTGACTTGTACGCTTTGGGAGCGTGATGGCAGCTGCTGGAGTCCAACATTCTGGATCAACGGCAATCGGAAAGCTACCAGCAGACATTCGCCGACGCCGCGCTCAAGGCAATCCAGACGATCTCTGCTCCTGCGCGGCGCGACCGCGTCGCTCTGGTTGCGCTTCATGTACGTTCATGTCGAGTATTCTCACAGCTGCGGTTGCTGGGAGGCGTTTTCTCACGCTCGCTTTGTCTTTCAGGCGGCTTTGTTGTGCGGGTGGAACATCACGCTCGCTCTTCAAGACCCACACTCCAGGAAGCAGTTTGCAGCAATCTACAACGAGATCGTGATGTGTCTGTCGTTGAAAGGGGTCTGGAAAGAGAGCGCCGGGCATCTGATCGAGAAAGCGCTCGATGATTCGCAAGTGCTGACAGTGCTCGCGGACGTCCTGGGTGCAGTGGCAGGCTCGCAAGTGTTCCGGGTAGAGTCGCCAGAGTGGGACAACTTCACCGAGCTGCTGTTGCCAAACGCCAAGCGATTCGTTCAGAGCATCGAACCGGGCGAGTTTGAGCTGCAGCACCAGCGCACAGCATTGCAAGTCCTGCTTCACCTCGTCGTGATCTACGGAGGCTGCTCGGAGACGCTGCACGAAATTCTACGCATCGGTCCACTCCCTGACATCCGGGATGTCATCGTGAAGCTTGTCAATCGCCGAGACGCGAGCTACCTGATGAAAGCGGACACGCTGAACGTTCTCGCGCAGTACAGTCGGGGTGCAAGCCTTGTTACTGGCGACCAAGGTAGTCACACGCAGCTGCTGATCGAGACGCTCGGACGATTCATGGCCGACGAGTTTCCGATCGTTTCGACGGATGTCAAGCACGGCACGAAAGAGTACGATGTGTACAGCTTGCTGTTTCGCCAGCTGCTGTTGATCATCGAGGAAAGTCGGTGCATCAAGTTGCTGGAGCTTCTGTTTCCAAGTTTGAGGGAAGGACCAGAGCACTTGTTTGCAAGCGACTTGACTCGAAGCCTGGCGAGCTTTGCTGCGAATCTGGCCAGCCCAACGCGCTTCGACACGAAGCGAGCCGAGAACAAGAGAAGCGAGGCCGCTGATCTCTTGGAGCTGGCCGAGCTTTTGCTGGACTCCTCCGTCGATGTCGTCATTCGCAAAACACTCCTCGACTGCGTGTTTACCCCGATGATGGAGCTACAAAACGTGGACGTCATGAAGACTTTCTTCTTGTCGGAAGTGGAGGCGACTTCCAAGGTGGTGATGATAAGCAAACTCGCAGCTCTCATCGCGAACTCCGCAGACATCAGCTCGCCCAGCAGTTTCTTCAGCGCAGCCGTGGCGTTTGCACTCGTGGAGCTGCTTTTCCGACTGTCCGACTCGGAGTTCATCCGCAGCGAGATCAATGCTGCTTTCTTGGGTCACTCGAACGGAAAAGGTCGCGAGTTCACGATGCTGGTGTGCAAGTGTGCGAGCAAAACGGTCACGAAAGCGTACGGCGACGCCAACGACACGATCCGATTCGTGTGCTGCGAGGCGTACAATTGCTTGCTCACCGCCGTCTCGAAGACTCAGAAACAGGAGAAGTTTTTCGACCAGATCCTGTTTCAAGAAGCACTGTGGAGCAACATCATCGACATCGCTCAAGAGTACGATCTGCGCGCGGAAACCGGTCAGTTCGTGAAAATCCCGCTCTCCACGCTGTCGGTGTCGACATTGAAAGCCCAGCAGCAAACGCAGGACGCGTCTTCCAGATCAAAACGCGGGAAACTGAGTCGCGATGCGTCGTCGACGTTGCACTTCTTTACGGGAAGCAGTCTGAGCCAGACCGCGTCGCTCGGCTCTCTCACGACGCAGTCATTCGTCGATCAGCATCTCGCCGCAAGTGGCTCGCAGTACAGAAACCTGGAGATCGAGCTGGATGCAATCAACGACCACCCGAGTATGATCCCACTGCTGCGCGTCCTCATGCTGATGAAAGATGAGTTTGGTGCGAACTGGGAGAGCAAGAGCATGCCGAGCTGGATGGAGAAGATCTTCAGTGTCGTCGCGAACTCGCTCACGGAGCTCAACATCCGACTGTTTCTGGTGAAGATGGTGCTCAATGTGCCTGAGCTATTCACGCCGTACGCTCCCGCGTGGCTCGAGAAGATCGTTGAGACAGTGCTGGAGGCGACCAGCTCGATCTCGCCGGGAAACGTGGCGGAGTTCAATTACTTGCTGCGCGACTGCTGCAATCTGATGCTGGGGGAGTGGAAGGACGTGTCTGTCGGAGCGTTGAAAGGAGGAACAGCGTCCCGGTTCCTGGCGACGCTGATTGAGCTGTCGCCGCACACTAGCAGCATGATCATGCAAGACAACATCCTTCTCGTCACCCAACTGATTGCATTGTGGAAGGACTCGGTGACGATCGGCGTGTCTACAATCGAGAAGTTCCTGTTCAGCGGCGAACCGGACTCTCGTTTGGAAACTGCTGAGCGCGTGACTGCCCTTCAGCTGCTGAGTGCGATGCTAGCAGCGGGTGCGCTCGATGAGATCCAGGCTGAGACTCCGTCCATCTTTGGGAGAAGCATCACCGATGGGATCATTCTGGCGCTTCAGCATAAGCGGGTGACAGTGTACACGGTGGCAGCAGAGGTCGGCGGGTTGTGCCTGCTCTACTTTCGGTCGAAGACCAATGCGTTCGCGCGAGCGCTCGGTGAAGAAATCGTGAAAGCGTACAACAACGAGGACTACGGGCGTTTCCTTGCGCTGCTGCGAAACGTGTCGCTCCATCAGCCGAAGATCATCGACCCGATGATGCTCCAGCGGCTCTGCTCAGTCTTACCGAAGGTTGTCTCGATCGACGCGTGGTCTCGTCTCGCAAGCGAGTCCTTAGAGAATGCGTCCAAGAACACAGAGGTGATCCAGCTTCTGTTTCCGAGCCTCCAGCCAGTGCTGAATCGGTTTGTCAATCACCGCGACGCCGGCGTGCAGTTCGCCACACTGCGCGTGATGAACAGCATTTCGGATTCGCTGGGGAGATCCGAGTTCGACTTGCTTATCAAGAGCAGATCGGATGGAGGCATCGGACTCCTGACTCACTATGGGTCGCACGCTGATGCTGGCTGCCGAAAACTCATGTACTCGATGGCGATGAGGTTCTTTCGAAAGGACTCTTCATCGGCGAGCCTGAAGGATTGCTTGCGGCGAACCTTGCTTGGTGGTCTGTCAGACAGCGATCCCGGCATTCGAGAAGAGCTGTTCGCATTCTGGAACGAGTCGGATCTGATTCCGTCGTCTTCCAGCCAGCGTCTCGTCGAGCTTTTCCGCTCTCTTCACGCGCCGGAGTTGGCCGACAAGTGGATCTTCTATGCGACGAATCTGCTCGTGCTGATGACAAAAGACTCCACCCACTACGACGCGCTGCTGTTTTCAAGCCCGCTGTCGAAGTCGGAGTTTCACGACGCGAGCATCGATATAACCTGGGAGGGAAAGACCCAGACAATGGCGCCGATGTTCTCAGTCGAGAGCGACGTCTTTGCTGCAAAGCTGTCGAGTCTCAGCGACTCGAGCAGTCTATCGCAGGGCTTTCTGGGGACTGGAACCCAGCATCCACTGACCGAAGGCAGGATTCACCAGTCGCAACTCATCTCGGCAGCCCTCGGTACGCCTCTACACTTTGTCGTCGAGCTTTGCGCGATGCTGCGTTTGCTCCGAGTCTCACTTTTTTGTGGTGGTTTGATCTATAGGCTCCCACGGCGGATTCTCTCAGTATTCTCCATCAATGGGCAGTTCCGACTCGGCGCGCAAGAATCAGCGAAGGCGCTTTGTCAAACAGATGCAAACGAGCTATGCGTCAAGCAGCAGCAGCAGAGCGAGGTCTGACAGGAGCTTCTTCAAAGAGCAGTACGCGCTTCTGAGAAAGCACCAGCAGGCAGTCGCAAATCGCCAGCAATCGTCTCGAAGGCAGCATGTGGCCATCAAGAGGAAGTACCGAGTGGGGGAGTATCCAGATATCCAGATCAAGCTTCGCGACATTATCGAGCCGCTGCTGCTGCTGTGCGAGAGCCATGCTCCGACGTCGAACTTGGTGTTTGCCGGCTTGTTCTCCTCGATCGTTCTCGGCGCTGGTTTCCAGAGAGCCGACCTGGCCGAGACGCTCGCAAAACAGATGCAAGCGGCGTTGTCGCATTCGAAGTTGTCACCGAGCTTCGTTGGATGCGTGCACTTGGCGTACTTCACCACGATCGCGGCGAGCCCGAGTTTTATCCAGCATATTTCCGTTCCAGCGAGCTACATTGGGGGCTCGGCGCTTGCAAGTGGGAACTACCACTCGGGGGAGCTGATCATGGAAGAGCTGCTGAACTACCACTTGCACTCGACACACGACTCGACGCAGCGGCTCGCACCAGACGCTTTCGAAGCTGTGACAGAGTACAGAGATCAGCTCTACAAAGTGCTGGCGACAGTCCAAAAAAGCAACTTGCTCATTGCGCTCGCGTCGAGCTGCTGCACAGTGGAGGAGTCGAAGATTGCGCTCCAAGCGCGCATCTCGGGGGATCTCCCGCTGGCGATCGCGTCGTACAAGAAAGCTGAGAGCGTTCTCGGTGCGATGAACGACGCGCTCGATGACGAGAAGTTGCTGTCGAACCACTTTGAAGCTCAGCGGTGCTACTGGGAGCGAATGGAGTGCCTCGAGCGACTGAACCACTGGGACAAGCTGGAGCTGGAGCTCTCTGGGAACGAGGGCGACAGAGACCTGAGCTTCATCTGGAAACAGGACCCCCCGTACCTCGAACAAGGGGTTGGACACTGCGCTCGCGCGTGCTTGGGATCAGGGGAGAAGAACCGCGATACTCTTACGACCCAGGATGGTCGACAAGAGAAGATCAGAGCATTCATCGACGCCGCAAGCCCCAAACAGCACGTGTGGGATCTCCTGACGTCCAACTTCTGCATTGAGCTGTGCTTGATGTACTTGGAGCTGGGCGAAACCAGCAGAGTGCGGGTTCTTGTCGAGAATTTCTACTCCAAGTTCTTGACCAGGTGGCAAAGCACCAGCGCTGTTGCGACGCTCCCACGGCTTGATCTCATGCAGTCGCTCTCCTCGGTGGTGGAGATCGACGAGCTGCTGGTGCTGACGCAGACATCGAGCGAACGGACGCAAAGCGGTCGGCTCGAGCGCGAGTACGTGGCGTTCAATAAGAAATGGACAAGCGCGCACCCGTCTGACGGGTACGAGTCGATGAACAACTGGTCGCGGTACTACATGGTGCAGAGCGTCGTTGGCGACTTCATGCACTCGCATGGAGCAGAGGAAGGGATCCTGTCGGATGCGTCTAAGCACGCGCTGCTGCTGGAAGACGCGCAAGTGATGCTGAGGTATGCGAAAGCAGCGGTGTCGAACGACTATCTCGCGCTCGCGTCCAAGTATCTGAAAGAGTACCGTGAAGTGTGCAACAAGAAGCAGCTCCCGAAAGTGAGCGCGCTGATGATCGACGTGTTCGTGTCGCACGTGCTGAAGCTGGCAGAGCGTCAGAGTCAGAAGACACAGAATGCTGCCGCCGCTTCGGATGGCCACTTCGGCGGCGCACCCGAGCTTTCGGCGGAGTCGATCACGGTTATTTCGCGGTACTACCAGGCCGCAGCGCGGCTGTTCGACAACGACGATATTTTGACGGTCATGGAGATCTCTGATGTGCGAGAGCGCGTTGCGATCGGCGGGCTCGAGGCGCGCACTTTCGGGAAGGCTGCGCAGTTTTACCTGTCGACGTGCCACGACAATGCGGCTGCAGAGGAGTACTTCACCCGATCCATCGACGTCTTCCAGAGATCGTGCAAGGTAGTAGCCTCCCACTCGGCAGGAGCAGCAAACGCTCTCGATCCGCCGACGCTGACGGTGTTTAGGTCGTGTCGGCTATCGTTCGTCGAGTTCCTTGTCGAGCTGCTGTTCAAGGACGGGACGGGAAGCTGGGAGGGTTTTGTCGAGCGAGAGGCGCTGACGCGGCTTTTGGCGGAGAATGTCCTCGAAGGCATGGCAATGGGCGATCAGGAATGCAGCAACTACTTGCCGCAGCTCTGCGAAGCAATCGCGCCGTATCCTGCAATCGTGGCGTTTTTCGAGCGCGAGCTACTCGAGAAGGTGCCGATGTGGACATGCCTGCGATGGGCTGCGCAACTCATGGCGCTTCTCAATGGACCGATCAGCACGACAATCGTCCGAGTTCTCGAAAAGGTACGATATTTGTGTCAATGCGGTTGTTCATCCGTGCGAAGTGCGTGGAACCGAATGGCGCAGCAATCCTGACTGACGTTATTGTGTGTAGATGGCGAGCGAGTACCCAGCTGCGCTGTTCTACGACTTCAAGGTCACATGCGCTGGCGATGCGAAGCACTTCAAGGCGGACTTGACAAGGCTGACGGCTTTGATCGCGAATCCGGTGATGGAGAAATTCGTGGATGCGCTGCGATTGTACGTGCATTTGTCTCGTTGTGTGGCTCTCTGGAGGTAGCACACTCTCATGTCTTCTTCCTCGTTTTGTTTGTTTTGTTTGTGCTCTTCTTCGCTTGGCAGAACCCACCACCCAGAGTTGAGGCTCAAGGAAGGGCTGCGCGAAATCGCCAGGCTCCTGGAGGAATCCAAGCAATCCGCGGCAGACGAGTTCGCTCAGAACCTCTGGAACGACTGCTTTGCGTTGGAGAAGTCGCTCTTGGGTGGGCAGATTGGGAGATACAACCGCGAATGGGCGAAGAGAACGAAGCCACACATGGAGAAGATCCTTGGGAGAAACGGGGGAGCCATCTCGCCAAAGTCTGTGGCAGCCGCGAGAGAGTGGATCGCGAGCAACTTCTCGGTTGTTCCCGGCAGATACGGCATTACCAAGGACATGAAGTCGCGCCTCGTGGACTTCGCCGAATGGCTCGACGAATTCGATCACACGAAGGCTCGGCTTGAGCTCCCGGGGCAGTACGGAACATGTGCGTGACAGAGATCAGAAGCAGGGTGTGTGCGTGGGTCGATTCTAGCGGCTATCTGTCTAACATTTACGTGGCTCTGTGATTGTGTGCTGCTCTTCAGATTGGGGCAAACCGGATCCTGCAAGTCACGTCCAGATCCTGAGCTTCAGCTCGATGCTTGGGGTGCTCGCGTCCAAGCAGCTGCCAAAGCAGATCACGATGCACTGCAGCGACGAGAGAGACTACACGTTCTTGGTGAAAGGCGGTGAGGACTTGCGCCTCGACCAGCGCATCGAGCAGCTGTTTGACGTGATGAACCAGATTCTCCACGCAGACCCGCGGTGCCGAGACCGGAATCTGGTCACAAAGACGTACAAAGTGATCCCGATGACCCAGGAGATCGGCATCATCGAGTGGCTCCACGACACGTCCACTCTGAAAAGCATGATCGAGAACCGTCTGCAGAAAGATGAGCGTTGTGCTGACCTCGCGAGCAACAAGCGGCAGAAGCTGCAGCTGTTCAACACAACCGCGGCGAAGAGCTACGAGACATTCCTGCTGAAGCAGCGCGGCGCGAGTTTCTGCGCGAAAGTCATTGCGCCGCAAAGTGCAGACGTCAAGGCGAGCTTCGAGGGTGTCCACGCACTGATCCCGGGCGACTTGCTGCGTCGCCAGCTGTTTGACATCAGCTCGAGCTTCGAGGCGTTCCTGTCGGTGCGCGACGAGTTTGCCAAGTCACTGGCAGTGTTCAGCGCCTGCTCGTACATCTTGGGTATCGGCGATCGCCACCTGGATAACTTTCTGCTTGACCTGCGCACAGGCGCGGTGATCGGCATCGACTTCGGCGTGAGCTTTGGCGCTGGCGCGAGCGCCCTCCCAGTGCCCGAGCTGATCCCGTTCCGGTACACACGCCAGATGGACTTTGTGTTCCAGCCGTACGACGGCGCGAACCTGCTCACGCAGGACATGCAAGCCGTCTTCGGCGCGCTGCGCGACAAGAAGCAGGTGGTCGAGAGCGTCATGAACGTGTTTCTGCACGAGCCGCTGCTCGACTGGCAAAAATCCACCGTGACGCACCAGAAAGAGATCTTCGCGTCCGACGCGGGCGGGTCGAACAGCGCGACGCTCGACGAAGGTGAAGGACGCGATCGCAGTGCGTCGATGGATGTTGACGAGGAAGCGCCAGACCAGCGACTGCCAGAGCCCAGCGCGCACGAGTCGAAGAGCGTCAGCAGCGCTTCGATCGAGGCTGCCGCAACCGCGTGGCTCCCCGACGTGAAGATCGCGATCGCGCGGCGCAAGCTCGAGGGGTTCTCGCCGCGCATGCTGCTCAAGGAAGAGCTGGCGCAAAATCCGCACTTGGGCGGCTCGCTCAGGAAGTTCCACGCGCTTGTGGACTCGGCGGGCGCCGCCGTGAGCCGCGAGGAGCAGAGCGCCGCGCTGAGCCCGCTGGCGCAGTCCGAGGAGCTGCTGGCGCTCGCGATGTCGCCCGACCTGCTCGGACGCACCTACCACGGGTGGATGCCGTGGCTCTAGGCGCGGGTAGGCAGATGCGGCGATGTGCTCGTCAAAAGCCATGTAGCTCTTCGATCGCGTTCAGCTCTGTTGAAGTCGAGTTGGCGCTGGTTGCGTGTTCCGTTGTCAACGAAAAGCGCGTGCGAGCTTCGATCATCCATCACGCGCACGAGAGTGTGCGCAGCCAATCACTCAGCTGCGAGAAACGAAGTGAGCTCGTGATCAGCTCAGCGGGAGGCGCGCGCTCTGTCTTCCCCGAGCGAGTGGCGTGCACGCAGATCGACCTTCGCGGCAGCGGGAGAATGGCGGCAATCCGTCTTCATATCGAGAATAGGATACTGTTTAACAATGCAAAGGTCTATATCTTGCAATAAGAGCACTTCATCAAGATGGAGTGCCAATACTAGCCGCTAATGTGGCGAAACAGGTCTAAAATGCACAAATATTGCAACCAAACTGATTGGATTGGCGCTTGGAGGATCTCCAACTTGGCTACTTGCTCTGTATTGTTTGTGTGGAAAGTATCGGAAGCATTGCAAGGCTCCAGGCTTGGTGAGAGACCGAATGCAAGTGCCTGAAAGCAGAGATCGCAGGAGAGCCAGCCAAATTGTCTCCACACATTCAATACAATAAAAGCACGCACGCTCAGAGCGCGTGCCTCTATTCCGACGGCGCCGTTTGCTTTTGGGCCACACAACAGCAAATGCCAATAGCAGCAAGACACGACGAGACCACCAGCATTCATCACGCTGCGCGAGATCGTGGTCGATGGCACCAATGACACGCTCGCTCTCTGCGTGACGTTATTGTCCCGCAGCGATCCGCGAGCATACTGAAACGAAGTGAGGGAGCGGTGGCGGGGTGGACGAAAGCAGCGGACGAGCGGACGAGCATCCGCCCGCGATTGTCCCATTGCGCTGATCCGCGCGATGATTGGCTGGAGACGGCGTGCCTCCCGCCAAGGGACGCGAATCTTTCCGCCCATTGGATGGGTGCAAACTCCGAAACGGTCACGAGCGCGGCAGAGACAGGCAGGATCGCCTCGTCGTCCGCTCGAGCAAGGCGGCAAAGCGCGTTCGAATCGATCTCGCTGTGACGGACGTGGTTCTTGTATGGATTTGCCTCGCCGATGACGCAAGCCGATCAAACAGTCAAGATTCCCTGCAGCAATTGATATGTGCACCGAGCAGGACCGCCAGAATGCCGAAACCAAGTCCATTTCCCCGCGCAACGCAATGTAGACAAACGCGAGCTTGTTCTCGAGCGAGCACATCCAGGTTCGAAGCGCAGAGGGATTCGAACCCGACGCGCAGGCGACGAATGGGGCTGATGGATGGATTAGATGGAACTTGGCTGGGGCAGCTCCACACACGCACACTTCGCGCGTGGTTTGCGCTCTTGCTGGTCGCCGTCTTCGTTTTGCGCGGACGTGTTGGCGGATGAGTGGCGGGTTGTGCCGCGAGCCGCGCGCGGATTGGCTTGCAGGCACGCGCCTGGGAAGAGGATCGAGCGAAGTGAAGACCGGAGTGGGCTCACTGGCCGCAAACAACCAGCAGGCAGCAGCGGCGGACGAATCCGCAGGTGCAAGTCGCACGCACTGTAACGACCATAGAGAAACGCGCAGCTCGAGAGCTCACAGAGCTGTGCACGGCTGTCATGCGGCAGGAGCTGCTCGCAGCGCTCAGGCAGCAGCGACGGTGTGTGCAAGTTGTGCCATTTCGCAATTCGCGTCGCTCTCGACAAGCTGGTGCTGCCAAAAGCGGCTTGTTTTTGTTCGTCCGCCTCCCCTTTCCGCGTCCGCTCTGCGTCCGCTCCAGCCAAAAACAGCAAACAAAAACGCGCTCAAGCTCTCTTGCTGGCGTCGCTCATTCCGCCAAAAGCCAAATCCGGAGAGGCAGAGACTCCAAACACAAGCAGCCGAGCAGTCGGGAGACCAAGCGAGCGAGATCCGCAGCTGCTGCGGCCGACGGCAGAGAGCGATCCGCGCACAACCAGAAGATCTTGCTGGGACGCAGACCCGCAGCCCGCACGACCAGCCCGCCAGCCAGTCTTATCCGCACATCCGCACATCCGCAATCCGCATCCCCTCGACGTAGCGCCACACAGACCATGGAAATGGTGCCGCCCAGCAAGCCAAAGAAGCTGGCGCACAAGAGCGCGTCCGCCGGCGAGGCCACGCCGCTCTTCGCCAGCAGCTACGGCAGCAACGCGGCTGCCGCCAACTACCTGCAGCCGCTGAGCGAGAATCCCGTCGAGAGCCACGCGCCGCTGGTGGCGCGCACGCCGCTGCGCAAGGCGCCGTCGTGGCAGTTCTGGAGCACGCTCTCGACCACGCACCGCTTCTTCCTGCTGCTGCTCATGAGCTGCATCCCGTTCGGCGGCCACTTTGTCAAGGTGCGTGCATACGGCCCGATTCCCTATTCTCGCAAACTCCCAAAAGCTCAACTGTGGGGACGGACTGCCTAATCTAACCAACTCCGCCACCGTATGCGCTTTGTTGCAACAGAACGGCATGTCGTCGCTCGAGCAGCTCATGCTAGACGACCCGACGTTCCCGATCACGAACACGATGTACGGCGCGCTCATCTCGGCCGTGTCGGTGCCCAACATGTTCCTGCCACTCTTCGGCGGCCGGCTGCTGGACAAGAGCGGCCACAAGAGCATCCTGTTCTTCCTCGTCTGGATCTGCGTGGGGCAGGCGATCTTCGCGATCGGCATGGAGCTCAAGCTCTTCTGGCTCGCGCTCTTCGGCCGCGTGTTCTTCGGCGTCGGCGAGGGCTCGGTCGTCGTCGGCGCGCGCGTGTTCATCGCCTACTGGTTCCGCAACCGCGAGCTGACGTTCGCGATGGGCGTGGGCGTGGCTGTTACGAATGTGTCCAAGATGCTGGCCAAGGCCACGGTCGCGCCGGTCGCGATCCACTTCGGCGGCTACGTGCAGGCGCTCTGGTACGGTGTGCTCGTGTGCCTCGCGTCGGTGGTCGTCGGCGTGATCGTGTGCCGCTACACGACGCTGCTCAAGCGCGTGGTGAAGGAGCGCGTGGAGTCGGACGAGCCGCTGGACCCGGAGCTCTACTGGCTCAAGGAGTACGCGGACCAGAAGCGCCGCAAGCGCGTGATCAAGCTCCGCGCGCGCCACGACCAGCACAAGGAGGTGTCGTGCGAGTCCGTGCAGCAGTTCTCGCGCATGTTCTGGACCATCGCGATCCTCCACGTGATGTTCATCAACGTCTTCCACCTCTTCCAGAACGTCTCGAGCTCATTCCTGTATCAGCGCTACGGCTACTCGATCGTCAAGTCCGGGATCGTGAGCAGCATCTCGCACTCGTGCGTGGTCTTCGCGCCGTTCATCGGGCTCTTCATCGACCAGTTCGGCGGCCGCATGCTGCTCATCATTGTCTCGTCGCTGCTCTCGATCCTCGCGTACACGCTCATGATCTTCACGGAGACGGACCCGATCGTCTCGATGGTGCTCATCTCGATCTGCCTCTCGTTCACGCCCACGATCTTGATCGCCGCCGTGGCGAAGAGCGTGAGCCGCAAGAGCTTCGGTGCCGCGTTCGGCATCGTCGAGATCACGGACGCTATCGGCGCGTCCGTGGGCAACATCATTATCGGCTACCTGCGCGACAAGACCGGGAGCTACGACGCCGACATGCTGCTGCTACTGGGCATGGCGGTCGTCACGCTTTTCCTGAGCATCCTGCTGATCTGCGAGGACCGCAGCAGCGGCTGGACGCTCAGCGCGCCGAGCACCAAGTCACGCGCGCTCTCGATGGACGACGAGGACCCGCCGCGCAGCAACTCAGAGCTCTTCCGCGCGCGGTATCGAGACCCGCAGTCGTCTGACAGCTCGCCGGAGCACCACCGCCAGCCGATCGACCGGGGCTTTGCGGACGAGGGAGAGACGCAGGCGCTCAACCAGAAGCCGAAGAGCTACTCGGGCACGGACGGCGCAGTCTAGAGAGGAGGAGAGGGAGAGCTGTGTGTACAGTGTATTTAGAGCCAGGAGAAAACCATAACGCGGAATGCTTACAAAGTGAGACCTTGGTGTTCATCCCGTCGGTGGCTGCAGTCTCAACAGGAGAAGCCGTGGGTCGTCATTGCCAGCACGAGCTTCTTGCGCATCGTGTCTGCGGACGAGTAGAGCGGCAGGTACAGCCGGCTCCCGGTCCTCTCGCTGGCTGACGCGGAGGCGGACGAGGTGACGACAACTGGGTAGCACGCGTCTGGGTGGTGGCTCTGCTGCTGCTGCTGCTGGCTGTCGACGGTGAGCGAGTCGCTGCTGATCTCCAGCACAAATACGTCGGACGAGAGTGCGCTGTTGCTGGCAGAGAACGCCTGGGATCGTCTTCTCTTCCACCACGAGTTGCTGCTGCTTCCAGCGAGAAAACTGAGCAGCGCCGCTCGCTCGACGGCTGTGAACGCGTCGACGACGCTCCAGAACATCGCGTGGTGCGGGTTGTAGACATCGAACTGCGCGTGCTGCTTGAGCTGCTGCACGGCTCGGAGCGTGTGGGGATCACACAGTCGCGTGCGCACCTGCGATGGAGTCGAGAGGGACACGACGCAGCGGCTCGGAACGATCGAGAAGAGTCCATCGCGGATCGCTTGGAGGACAGTTGAACGGAGAGTCGTCTCGAGATGGACATCTGCTGAAGAAAACGCTGGCAAACCACCTTGTGTCTCAACTGGTGCGACCTCCGGCGCCAGCAGATCGTCCCAAAACGAGTCTGAGAGAAACTGCAGCGGCAAGAGCACGTTGCTGCGCCACCCGATACCAACCAGCTGACCGAACTGGAAGTACCAGAGCAGCAACTGCTCGGACGTGATCCGAGAGTGTGCGGCGACGCTCGGAGAGAAGAGCGCGGTGTTGAGATCCAGCTCGACCAGCTTCTCTGTCGCGCAGCGCTCAAGCGAATCTTGAACGCCGTCATTGCTCGCAGAACCGATGGTGCTATCTACAGGGATAAACAGCGGAAAGTCCGAGGACTGCACCTCGCGAGTGACATCCTCGAGCAGCTTCGCGTACAGTGCTGTCTGGCTCCGCTCCTCCGATGCTGGCGCTGACTGCAGTGAAATACCCGCTTCGTGCTCGAGATCTTGGTCTCCATCGTCATGATGCACCTTGTGCTCCAAGTCCAGCGACTCGAGCAGCTTTGTTGGCGACGCTTGTGGTTTGCTGAGCTGCTCATCTGCTGCCTCGCTCTGCGACTCTGCTGCAACAACATGGAACGTGCGCGTGATTGGCAACGGCTCGAAAGGCGTCGCGTACATGCGCCGCAAGTCATGCGGCTGCAGCTGCTGGAGCTGTTGTGAGATCTGGAGAAACAGGGAAGCGTGGTGTCGACTACTCCCGCCTTCTGGCAGCAGAAATACTGAATTCTGCTTGCTCCTGCTCGAAGTATCGTTCCAGAACGGACTAAAGTGAGAGCGGTCTGCCTTGCCAGAGTACCGCGCTCGAATCCGTGGCAGCTCGCTCGGGTCGTAGCTATCGTCTCGGAGTCCGCTGGGCGGAGTCTGCACATCGCTGTTCACCAGCGAGTTGAGCGTCGATGTCGCTGTTTTCCGGAGACTCGCGCTCACTAGTTTGGCTTTCTGGGCTTGAAGCAGCATTCGTGACGCGAGTGTGCTCATATTCGCGGAAGCCGACGGATCTGCGTAGCTCCATCGCGGCGAGTTTGCGAGCGCATGGACGGCATCTGCCGTGGCGACAGCAAGGGCGTACGCGTGCTTCTTCTTCGTATCCTCGGAGAGCGCCGCTTTAGCTCTGCGCTCGTCACCCTCGGCAACGCCGGGTTCTTTCGACCTCGCTCGCTCTTCTTTCGCAAGAAGCGCCTTGGAGAGCAGCGCTGATCGATCTGTGAACGCTGTCGCCGGCTCACCTAGCACGAGGCGAACCACTCTGTACAGACTGCGGTTCACATACAAGAGCAGACCGACTCGAGCTAGGATCTGCAGTCGTGGCAGCTCTGGGATCGTGGAAGTGTTTTCTTCGGCGCTGGCAGGATGAGCCTCCATTAGCTGTGCGAGCAGTGGACGCCTCGCGACTTCGTTGAGCAGGAGCGACGCTGAGATGTCCACAAACGAGAGACACTGCGGGTCGTTCACAGCCCTCGATGCGGCGATCTCGTCCAAGATCTCGACGACCGTGGCGTCGAGAGCTTCGTGAGCTGCAATGCTGATCCACTGCTCCTGGAACTCTACAAAGCGCTCAGCTGTGATGTTCGCCATCTCGTCGCTGGCGCTGTGATGCTCGTCAGTTCTCTCATCGCTCTTGTCGGGGTAGCTCTGGTGACTGCGCGCGTGTCGGTGGACTGGAAACTCGCTGGGCGAAGCGAGCATTTGCCTGCACGCATACAAGCTCCAGGACCCAAGCCCCAGCTCCGAGCTGTCGCTGCTGCTGCTGCTATCACACTCGTACCAGAGCTCGTGGTTGAACTCGCCAAGAACGGTGGCTTCACCTCGGGACGTGAATACTGCGTCTCCTTTCGAAAAGCCGAACCTCTGAGTCGCGCTGCGACTTGCGTCAATGCGAATGAACTGACCCAGCTCCTTCTCACGGAAGAGCACTTCGCCGCGGCTCCAGCGCCTGAAATCCGCGAATGCTGCAGCGTACAACTGGTGCCTCGACGACGTCTGTGGTTCGTTCGGCTTGGCGCTGCCGCTTCGAGCACTCTGGAACGCGTCCACAGCCTGCATCGCTTCGATCAGGCTCAACATTGAGGCGTGCTGCTGGTGTTGGTGCCGCGCCGAGTTTGCGAACATCGTCGCAGAGGAAGGCGGGATGATCGTGAGCTGGTCGTCCCTGTTGTACATCGAGAACGCTGGGTACCACGTGCACGACTCGCTCGTCGAGCCCAAGAGCCCCAAGCTTGACGTGCTCGCGTAGTTGCTGCCACCAGGCGAAGCAGCATGCAGGTTCGTTGCTGCAATACCCAGGTACTCGCCATTTCGGCTGAACGCGAGTGTCTTCGCGTTGCAGTCGAGCGTCACCTGCAGCAAATCGCCCTGCTTGAAGATCTCGCCGTACGAGTGGAGCTTGCTCTTGTTGTGCCACACAGCCTTGTTTGCGAGGAAGCCGTAGCCAAAGCCGTCGCTGCCAATGTAGTTCTCCATGCTCGCCTGCAGCGTGCACACGCCGATGAAGATGTTCTTGGACACGCACGTGTCAATGTGCACGTGCCACTGGTGAACGCCTTCGTCAAAGCCCACGGAGGCGCGCACTGTGTGCCACTTCTTGTTTACGAGGTTCTTCACCGACAAGTTGTGGTTCACGAGCGTCAGGTTTTTGCCCATGGACTCGGCGTCCAGCTGGAAGAGCGGCTCTGGAGGAGTCTGGAAGCGCAGCACTCTTGCAGGACTTGCGGTGACAGGTAGATCAGTTGGCGGTTCTGGTGCCGAGGGCGGCAGTGGCTCGCTCGACTGCTGCGAAGCGTCCGAGTCGTGCCGAGCCAAGGTTTCCTGCGACGCCGAGTTCATGCTCACCATGGTCTGTACGGGACTAAGACGCAGGACGTAGCGCGTGTCAGGAACGAGATTCCGGATTGTGAACACACCTTTCGATGGCAGCACGCGCGGCGGGTGGTCGAGAGCACCGAGGAGCTCTTCGTGGAGCGGATCGGATTCTTGGATCACGCTGAGCGACAAGACCGTGTTCTCGACAGCTGCTGTGTCTGAAGCATCGGCGCTTGACTCTCGGCTCTGAGAAGGCTGCGTCCACGACACTGTCGCGTAGTTCGAAGCGAACGCTTCCACGCAGAAATCAAGTCCCGAGCTGGTCGCATTGTTGCTGTTGTCTCCTGACAGATGCTCGTCTTTAGAGGTGTCTTGAGTCCGTCGCGAGCGAGCTGACTCCCAATGACGCGCCAAGAGCCCAAAGACGACTTGCACGCGGCTGGAAAAGAAGACGCGGCTGGCGTTATCCTTCCGATACCGCAGCGCAAGCAGATCCAGCAAACTGGGCAGCTGTGCAGCAAGTTCAAACGCTTCGAGAGGATTCGACGCCAAGCTGGGAGCATCGACAGCCGCACTTTGTGATCGTGACACCCCATGTAAGACGCGCCGCATCATGGTGAGTGCGACAATTTTCCACGGCATGGAAACGGATGACGACCCCGACGCCATCGCCACCAATATCTGAAAAAACGACAAGCTCCAGCATGTGCTAGCAGCCACACGCCTCAGAGAAATCTCAGCGTCAGTAGTTGCGCCACTCTGCGAGAGCGCCATCGCTGGCTGCAGCAAAAGTGACTCGAGAGGCGGGAACACCACGCCTGTGAGCCAGAGCACCCATGCAGCGCTGTGACCTCGGGAGGCTTGCTTGTTCTTTTCGGCACTCTTGGGCTGTACTAGCGATATCAAGCATTGGTCGCGGATCTCGTTGAAGCACGCGTGGAAAGCTGGAAGCTGCGGCTGCTGATCTCTTGGAGCGTCCGCTTCCTCGCCCGCACTCTCAACTCTCGGTTCGCAAAGCTGCTGGATCTCCATCGTCAATACTGCTCGGAGCGTGTGCTGTAATTTCACAGCCTTTTGCGCCACGTCACTTGCTCCAGAGACGAGTGCGGTGCTCATGAACGGCTCATGTTTGTCCACGCCGACTGACGCCTTGATGAATCGCATGAATCTGCGTGCCGAGTCTGGCTTTGCACACCAGCCTGAAACGAGACGCACTACTCGTTGCGTGGGCTTCTCTCCGCTTGTCAGTAGATTGAATAGGAATTGTCTCGCGTACGCCACTGTCAAGAGGCTGTCGAGCGTGAGGCAGAGCGGGATCGATTCATCGCTGTCTCCGTGGTAACGACTCGAGCTGTCCTGAGCGGATGTCTTGCTGTGGTGCACCGCTGTTGTTGGGGAAACCAGCAGCTGCTCAAGTCCCTTTCCCGTGTACTCTCGGCGCGAGAAGAGCTCGATGGACGATGCGAGTTCGTCGTCGACATCCGCATCCTCCTCTTCGTCCAGCAAGTATGGATTCCTTGGATCCGCTTGGCTTTTGGAGTCGCTCCGCTTAGCGGAGCGGATGCCACTGTTGCTGCTCGCCAACTTTGATGGCATCTGCAACTCAGAGAACAGCTCCAGTCGGTTCCGTGAGAGGTGCTCCGTGTGCGGCCGGAAGCCCTGTCCAGCTGCTGTTGCTCCCGTGTACAGCGCGCTTGGGAGAGCGAAGCTGAAGTTGCCGCCTCCCATGCTCAGCGACGACGACAGGAGCGTCAGATCATCTGCCGATCGGCTACCAGCTGAGAGGTCAGCAAGTCGCGTCGCTGTCGTCTCACGTCCGCCAGTCTCTGCAGCGCTGCCAGTTGTCCTCACCGCTGCAGACATGGAGGCGGCAGCAGTGGTCGCGTCTTTCTCCATCTGCTCCAAGATCCAGCTCACCGCGCCGCTCTCATTGATCGAGAGGTTCGTTTCGATCGCACAGCGGATCGCCCACTCACGCGGGAAGCCCAGCCCCGTGAGTCCGTCGATCAAGTCGTTGCGTCGCCCAACAATCACGTCGTCTTCGAGCGTCTCGCTGCTCTGAGATGCATTCTCACGAGATCGCGAGTCTCGCGCGGCGTCTTCATCAGCAAACATCGCGCTGTGTGGGAGTCGCAGTCCAACCGACTCGGAGCTCGCGTCCATCTCACCACCGCTAGCGTCGTCATCTTCATCGTCGCTGGACACGGCAGTGGCAGCTGCATCACAATCGCCAGTGTTGCTCTGCTCATCATCTCCATTCGCTTTCTCTTCTTCGTCGCTGATGAGATCTGCGCTGCTTGGATCGCTGCTCAAGCCTCGTCGTCGCTTGCTCGTCTCCTTCGTAGCCGAGATCGCGAGCGCCACAGGCTGAAGTCGACTCTGATCCTGCTCCGAGTCGAGCGCTGGGAGGTGTACAAACGCCGCCAGCTGACCGTCAACGCCTTGAGACTGCTGCACCTCGGAGCTTGTGCTTTCCAGCAGCGAGAACCCAAAGTTGAATCGTGCAGCTTGATCCACATTGAGCGATGCCGCGGGACACATCCGTGACGCTTGCGTCATGGGGATGCCTGAAAACGCGACGCCGAGGAACTTGCCATTTAGAAAAAAGCTCAACTCCATTCGGTCCGTGTCTAGCAGCACACCGACAACGTCTTCAGCCCGCCACGCGGCGCCGTAGTCCGAGGAGTTCACGTTCCACTTCTTGCACCGAAAGCCGTCGAACGCCCAGCTGCTCGCGTGGTCGCCGACGCCTTGGCCCTGCACCGGATCTGGTGCGAAATCTTGGTCGATGTACCCGATCTGCATGAGTCCGTCGCTGAGCACGACGACTTCGTAGAACCACAAGCCCGTGTCTGCCGCGATCACAACGTTGCCTCCGAGACGGACGGTGGCGAAATGTTCGAGTGCCTTCGCAGTCGCGCTGACGATTTCGACCTCCCCGCCAACGGCTTCCAACAGCGAGCTGCGATGCTGCTGCTTCTCTTGCCACCAGAACCTGCCGTTCGCGTCATCATTGCACCTCCGATGCAAGGAGCAGCGCTCCCAGGTCTCCCACGCCAGTGATTCCATGTGAGGCAAAGAAGGGAGCAGACTATCCTTCAGTCTTGTCTCCTTCACCGCGAGAAGCTCGTGAACAAGAGTGCGGACGGAATGGAGCTTGAGCGCTCTCTTGTGATCTGGACCGAGAGCGGCGCAGATAAACTCGAGAGAAGACGAAGACGCGATGTGGAAAATCGTGTCCACCATTGCCTCCTCCTGCCTCCTCTTTTCGCTGTCGTCGAGATTGGCGGATACCTCCCGTGAAAGCTCACCGTTGTCTCCAAAAGCTTGAGCCATGTACCGAAGAATCGACGCTTTCAGACGAACCATTGTCGTTACCCATCGATCAGCAGCGTACAGCTCATTCACGCCACTTTGCGCGAGCTCACAGCTTGGCGCAGATGACAAAGTCGCTGAACCTCGACCAAAGAGCGCAAAAGTGGAAGCTAGTGCGGCACGGATCAAGTTGAGAGTTGCAGTTCGCGGCTCCGAAGAGGATGCACCAGGCATGCTTCCACCAGCGCCGTGCATCTGCAGCGTCGACGAGTACGGATCCTCCGTCTTCGAGAGCACAGAGAGCGCGAGCGAAGGCGATGTCTCCATGATCGACGCTCTGCTCTGATTGATCGCCACTTCGGAGTATCCTCCCAGCGCAGAGCTGACTGCAACCAGTTCCCAGAATCCGAGAGAGTCCTCAGAGCGCGGCGATTCGCTCTTTGAGTCCAGGGTGCTGTCGGACTTCACCAACCCGAGCATCGAGTGTTGGAGAATAGTCTGGATCTCTCCGTGCCAAGCGCTGCTTTTCCAGAGGCTCTGGAATAGGCGCACACCGCTCGCAAACCTCAGCGAACCCAAGCTGGACAGCGGTTCAGTGACAGATCCTTGTCCGCTGTGCGCTCTTTTGTCGCTCTCGCTAGCGCACTCTCTGATTCCGAAAACGTTGCTGCGTATCAGCATCCGCAGCGCTTCGTTCTGCTTCGCCAGCGACGGATCAGTGCCGTCGCTCAGTGCTCTTTTCCGAACGTCATTGCGCTCGAAGAAAACGTCGTAGATGCTGGCACATAGCCGTCCAGGCTCTTGCTGAACAGCAAGCTCGCTAAACACGCTCTTGGACATGCGAGACAGCGAGATCCCTATCTCCGCATGCGGGGTGATGCCAGGGAGAGCTCGCTGCAGCAACTCACACAGCAGCACTTGTGCGTGGTTGTGGTGATGGTTCTCGGACGCGAAAATGTCGAGCAGCTGCGCGAACAGCGCCACCCATCGATGCGAAGGTGCATTGGATGCGGGTGGTGTTGTACATTGCACTTGACGAACTCTGGACGACTCGGACTGCTCGCGAAGCGTTAGCTGGCAGAGCAGCTGGAGGATGTCTGTGCAGTGGGACTCAGCGACGTACTGGCGTTTGAGCTGGAACAGAACCGGCCCTCGCTGAGAAATCCACTCGATGTCTTGCTCAGGTAACGGTGCATCGAGCACCAGCAGATCATCCACGACCCCCACCAAGTGGCTTCTCTTGCTGCGCGATCCAGGGGATACGAGTCCCTCACTACCGCCATGCAGTGTCTGCGCATCTGGTTCGAGCGTCGCCGGCATAATGAGCGCGCGTTCTTGCTCGCTGAGCTTCCCGCCGACACTGAGCCTCTGGAATCTGGAGGTGAATCTCGCCAAACTCGCAGACTCGAGAGTTCTCTGCACACTGGCAGAAACGCGCTTGCCGTTGACAAACGCAGTCCAGGAGCTCTGACTGTAAACAATGGCGAGGTGGATCCACTGGTCGACTTCCATGTCGTCCTCGAGCACGATTGTATCCCACGATACTGACTCGACGTGGCTCCTCGAGCCATCCTGATTGTCTGCAACTGGATTCGCTGTTGCTTGTGATGTCGTAGTTCCGTTTTCTCCTCGCATGCCAATCGCAAGCGCCAATCGTCTCGCGTCAACTTTGTGTGCGAACACGACGAGCTCGTTATCAGCGAGAAGGGTCCCGGCTTGGACACCATCTGTCGCTGCAGCTCCTCCACTCGAGCCTGCCGTGCTCCCCCTTCTACTGCCACCAAGAGCGAAGATGACTGGAGGCTCCAGCGGAGACACGCACTTAGGACTGCTAATGAAGCTCGATGGCTGCGGAACGGAGCTCGCTGTCTTCGACACCAACACTCCCGTTTGCTCGATGTGGATCCAGGCGCAGACAGTGACACCGCATGGAACAACGAGATCGCTACCAGCCATTGCTCGCAGATTCCTTCCCGAGACGGAATGTCTGGCAGTGCTGACTGGATGTCCAGCTGCTGAAGAAATCGGAGTCGGGTTTCCGAAAAGCAAAGCGTGAGAGTTTTCGTCTTTGCCTGGGGCTGTCGACGACGACGAAGCGAGGAGCTTCAGCAGTCGCTCAGCGTGGCTCGACTGGGCTTCCAGCTCTTGCTTCGCTCTCATCAACATGAGAAACAAGAGTTCGTAGATCTGGTCCATACTGTCGCCCACTGTAGACACCACCGTTCGCTTTGGCAGAGTTAGGCGCTTTCGAGGCGACATAGCAGTCCGCGGCAACGCAAAATCCTTGCCCGACAGTGTGCGAGCTGACGTTGATGACGACAATGCCAGCGACGCAGAAGGGGCGAACGTGAGAAGAGGGCTCAAAGACCGGAGCTGCGCCTCACTGGAGCAGTTGAGCTGCAGCGCGACAGTGCAGAGCACGATCCACGAAACCATCCCCAGTGACTGCGAGGGCGGCTGCGAGAACTGCAAAGTCGCGGCAGACTTGCCTTGGCAGCTCGCAGCCTGCTCGGCAAAGAGGTGGGACGGCGAGCGCGATGGGAGGTGAGCAAATGCCCGATCTGGCAGCGAAGAACAGCGACTGAACGCGGCGTGCGTTTCGAGAATGCTCGCTTCTTCAGCCAGCAAATCGGCGATCACGCTTGAGATGCCAGCCTTTGCGATTACGTCTGCCGCAGTGTCTGCAGCCAGCCCGAACTCCTCGAGCGGGATCGCCCATGCAATGAGCGCTTTCTGCTTCAGACTCGGCGACGCTTCATCCGCTGAGACGAGTTTCGCGAGGCAAATGTACAGATTCTCGACTGACTTCTTGATGGAAGCCTGCGACGAAATGCCGTGAGAAGATGTCCAGGTTGGAGGATGCTTCCGGTGGACGCGATCAACTCTTGATCTGCTTGGAGACTTCATCGCGACGACCAATTCGCTCAATAAGAAGCTCTTCGTGGACGAAACTGTCAGCTTCCTGAGCAGATCATGGAAGAAGCAGAGCCCGATTCGGAACAGCGCAGCATCGACGCACTGCGCTGCGAGACTTGCCTCCCATTGCATATACCCCGAAGGCTCCTGGAGCAATCGATACAGCTTGAGCGTGAAGTCGAGCACTGCTCCGGTATCGCTCCTTGGCTCGCTGTTTCCCGCTTCAGCCATCACGGAGAAAACGGCCGCGTTGGGTCGGAGCTTGAGCAGGAACGTGACGTTCTCGACAATCGTGTCAGCTTCTTCATTTCGTGCTGCGGAACTTATCTGATGCGAGATAGCCATACTCACAGCTCGGAAGATCTGTTTCAGACGCTGACGCTCTCCTGGATCCACCTGATCGACTGCAGCAACGCCACATCTCTCACCACTTGATCCAGCGCAGACGATGTCGTTGCACTTGCGAAACGCGTCAGTGAGATTGCAGTTCCAGATGACAGTGGCTGCGATCGCTCGAATAATTTTGCCAGATTCTTGAGGCTGCTCTGCGGCGACCCATCGCACAAGGTCACCAGCACCTTTCGCGGACGCTGCGACAAAGTCTGTCAAGTACGTTTGGTCACCCACGAGCTCGGCTGACCACGCTGTTTGCGCGAGTGCGCTCTCCAACTTGCTCGCGTCGTCGCTCGGTTCAAGTTCGTCCTCGACTTCAAACACCCCGCTTTTCTCCCACTGCAGCATCTCTGCAATCTCAGCCGAGAGATCAGCGCGTTCAAGGCTGGCGTTGATCTCACGTGCGGACAGGACGCTCGCAGAAATGACGTCGGCTTTAAAGGTGTCGAAGTGTTCGTTGTTTGCGCTTGCAGACTTCACCCTGCTGGTATCCGCAGTTCGCGAGCCCACCGCGACGCAAGCAAGCTTTCCGCAGAGAATCGCGCACGCGTCTTGAAGCTCGATAACCCAATTGTAGTTTCTCTGACTCGCGAGCTCGCCATCCTGCGATTCGCCACCGTACTCGTCACTGAACTCGTGTCGCGTCTGGTTGTCTGCTGTGTCTGCATGGTGCCGCACCTTCCAGTTCACTTCGTCGAGCATCTTGAGCATTGGGTGGATGTGAGGCAGCAAGCGGTGCGCGAAGCGTAGCTCGAGTCGGTTCAACGAATGCAGCGAGTCCAGTGTGGTTGTGTCAGCAGTCTCACACTGGACGTTGACGCTTGGCGCTTGGTTTGTCGACGCAAGCAACATGCACACCGCTTGGATCGCGCTCGGAAGCAAGACATGGAAAAACGAGCCATTCAGGCGCCACGCCACGACTTCCTCATGCTGGCAGCTAGCCTTGTGGAGCTTCTTGAGCACGACCAGCGACGCAGAGAAGAGCGCATCCAGATAGAGCAGCAGAGCGTCCACGACGCAAGGGCAGATGTCGCCCGCAGGAGATTGCCAGGGTGCTCCTGCGTGGCTCGCGTGGCGATTGATGCACACATCTCGACGCAGAACAGTCGTCGCGAGGGCGAGAAGATGGACTTGAAGCATCGCAGCGATGCTGAGGCTCGTATCCTTTCCAACCGAAGTGGCAGCGCGGGACTCCTCGCCGCCTGCTGCTTCCAGGTGGTTGACAGCTTCGATGCTGCATCGCTGCACCAACCTGATCATGAGGCTCACCAAGTCGGCAGCACTCCTGTCGTCTCGAGCGTCGCTCTCGCTGCAGGACAGAGGGCTCCGAATGTTGTGCATGCACGAATGCTCGAAATCGCCGTCAGGTGGACTTTTGCGCGCAAACATGTGAACGAACAGCTCTTCCATCACGTCAGCCTGGGGAATCGAAACCAGACCTGTGAGCGTTCGTTCTCTCGCAGACGAAATCAGGTTTGCACAAAAAGCTGCTTGTCGTACCTTACAAATTCGCTCTGTAAGCACGAGGATCTTCATTCGCGGGACTTTGCTCGCCGAACCAGACACCTTGTCGGTGACAAGCTCCCACAACAGTCGTCGTCGATCTTCAGGCAGGCGATAAAAAGCCACGAACCCCACCTAATCCATGGCAACCAAAACGAAGCCTGTATCAGCAACGACAGCAGTGATCAGCAGCACCAAACCTGCAGCGCACCTGCAACACTTGAGCAGCCTCTTGGCTTACGGCTGCCGCGATGTTCAGCAGTTCGCTCTGGCTTTGCGGTACTTTTGCGTCTTTGTCTCGATTCTCCAGAACACCTTTCGCCCCAAAAACGTCGAGCACACCCTCTGCATCGCAGCTTGCGAGTCTGTCGACGAGATAATGGATCTGTCCAAGAGCGTTCACTGTCTCGAGCTCCGAGGATGAACACCCTCGTTCAGGCAGTAGCGAGCTGTCTTTCGATGAGAGCGAGTGTCCGCCACCTACTTGCAACGACTTGCTCAGATTCGACTTGAGGATCCGCAGGCACGAGAGCACAATGCACAGTCGCTGCAGCAGCACAAAGCGCGATCCTCCACCAGCCGTGGAAGCCTTCTCACTGCTGCTTGCACTTGAACTCGAGTCTGAGCTTGCACACTGCAGGCGGAGAATCTGCAGCAGCAGACCAAAGGCTTCTCGCGACGTGTCGATCGCGAAAGGCAGCGTCACACCAGCCGCGCTCATGCCTGAACCAGCGTCGCTGAGCGTTTCACTGTTGTCCGCTGTTGCGTCCCCGTCACCAATTTCACGAAACTTGTCTCGGTCTTCATCAAAGTAAGCGCTGGAAAGGCGATCAATGTGTCCGAGAAGAAACAGAATGCAAGCGCTGCGACTCTGTGGAAAAAACGCGTCGTCACCCAGTCGCTCTGCGGGCTGATTGCTGCTCGAGTCGCCGGCTTTTCTTGTCGCGGATGCTTCGAACGTGCGTGGGCAGCTCTGTTTCTGGTCATCTCCTGCCAGCAAACTCTGCTTCTGCAGGTTCTCGCCGACAGCTAGCACCCAGTCCGACTCGTAGCGACGAGAAGTCCGGACTGCGTTCGCGCCGCTGAGGTGTCTCCGCTTTTCCAGCTCTCGTCGAAGGAAACTGGATCGGCGCTTGCGGTGATGGTGCTGGAGATCGAGACCGCTGCTGCCGAAAGACGCAGACGCCGGATGATGTTTCGAGCCAACAGCATGATGACTAGTGTCGCTGCTTCCGTGGCAGTCCTCGACGAGTACGAGGTTGTACTTGTCGCCAACTGCAATCGCGACGGGCTTGAACCCGCTTTGGGCGAACGACTCGATCAGCGCTGGCACTTTCCGCGTCACGTTATCGCCGTGGCCAAGCCGACCGCTGTCCCCCTGTCCGAACGTCCACACTTCCTGCTCATCTGTGAGTAGCACCGTGTGCTCGCAGCCGGCTTTCGCGACCGTCACTTGCTTGCCTTCCATTGCGCGAACGAGCGTCGGCATGTCGCAGTTCTCTTCGTCGCCGTGGCCGAGCTTGCCATTCGTTCCGGATCCCCACGAGTACACCAGTCCCCCTGCACTAACCGCGAGCGAGTGGTCCCATCCGCACGCCACTTTCACGATCTCGTCGCTGTTGTCGATGAAAAACTGGATCGCCGTCGGCTTGATTCGCCGCTCGCAGTCGCCGTGGCCAAGGACGGGTGGAATTCCCGTTCGCCTACTGTCTTTGTAGCCGCATCCGGCAGAGTACACTCGACCTGACGCAGCACAGAAGAGAGTATGCTCCCACCCGCCTGCTGCATGGACAACGTCTTCGTCAACCTCTTCTCGGAAGAACCTGACTTCCTGGATGCTCAGCTGGTCATTCGTGTGGCCGTGGCCACACTGACCCTGGTTGTTCTTGCCCCACGTGTACGCTCGTCCGTCCGTACCGATCGCAAGCGAGTGCGACGCGCCGCAATACACATGGCGAATGAACTGAGTCCCTGGTCGCAATGACTGCTTCTCAGCACCACCGCCCGTAGCGTGGGTACCATTTGCAGCGCCGTTCGAAACGAGCTCGGACATTGAGATCTTGGTCGGAGTCGACCGATCCGTTGTATCGCCCAAGCCCAGTCTCCCGTTCGAGCCATTGCCCCACGCGAACAGCTCGCCCGAGTCCAGCAGCGCGATCGTGTGTCCGAGACCGCACGAGATATCCACCACGCGCGCTCCTCCTTTCATGATGAGTGACTCGATCACTTTCGGCGTGTACTCCTTTGCCGCTGTGCCGTGTCCGAGTCGATACTTGTCACCGTTCCCCCACGCCATCACCTCGCCCTGAGCAGTGATCGCGACGCTGTGCGTCGACAGCGAGTCGATCTTTGTGAACTGCACGTCGCGCGTCGCACCGATCATCGTGGGCGAGTTTTTGTTCTCCGTGCAGTTGCCTTCTGCACAAGACCCATGGCTGCACTGTCCGTGGCCGAGCTTGCCGTGGTCGCCCTTGCCGAAGCTCATCAAGTATCCACAGCAGGCGCCGTCAGCCTCATGGAATGCGCTCGGGCTCGCCTCGGGCATCGCGTACGCGACATCGGCGAAAAGCGGGTCGAGCTGCTCGAGTTGGTTCCCAGTGACCACGTTCACGTCCTCGTCAAGCAGCAGCAGGATCGCGGAGAGCAAGTGACGCAGCGAGCCCCATTTGAGACACAACGCGATGTACGCAGTGAGCACGACGGACCGGTCGTTGGACGCGAGACTCCCTTCTCCTGCTGCCGAGTTGGTGGTAGCCCCACTGGGAAGGGTCTTCGCGGTCGCTGATGGGAGGTTGAGCAAGTCTGACAGCAGTACGAAGAGCGACTGGAAGACACTCAGCACTCTCGGGTTCCCGCTGCTGTCGTACCCAGACGACTGAGCAGGCGATGGCGATGATGGAGCGTCGCTCGCATCCGCGGTGAAGCCTGGCGAGAGCGGAAATGGCGGTAATGCCGCTAGAAGCGCCGGCAATCGCGCCGCCACTTGCAGCAGCACACGGCTGTTTGCAGTGAGCTTGGTCGGGTCGTGCAGCGACTTGCAGAACCGGAAGAAGATGCGCAGTCCAAGCTGCGTCGCCAGCGGTAGCTCCTGGAACGGCAGCGGCGACGCAGCGTCGTCCAGAGCCTTGCTCTTCCCAGGTTTGTTGGATGCAGCTGCTTCTGGCCCAGCGCCTGCAGGTCGCGCCTTGCCGTCTTTTGCTGCTGCAGCTTTGTGCTTCTTGCTCAGAGTCGCTGCGACGCGCTCGGGGCTGTAGAGCCCCTCCAGCGCAGCGCGCAACACGACGAGTTTGCGCTCGAGGTGGCTTGCGGGCCACTGCGCGTCAAGCGCATCTGCGCGTTCTCGGTACAATCGCTGCTGCAGCGCACGCCGCGTCACCAGAAGCGCCTTGTGGTCTAGCAGGTCGGCACACGCGTCCTTCGCGAGCGACGCAAGGCTGTATCCACTCTCGGTATCGCCAGTTTTGTGGCGGATCTGGCAGCGCGCATGCTCAGGAATCGCGCGTTTTTTTAGCGCGATGGCGCGGCGCTCGGCCTCGATCTCGCGGTACCGCTCCTGCACGTACGCCTCGCTGTCCAGCAGCAGCACCTCCATCGTCCCGTCCAACTCGTCCAAGTGCGCGTGAGTGTGGATTTCGCATTGGGCGTGAAAGGTCGCAGGATGGGGACTGCTGCCACCTCAAAACCATTCACCAAATATACTTGCAAACTGAATGCAAATTACACATCCAGTCCTGTCTGCCACAAATGCTTCCTCTATATTAAAAGCAAATATTATTTTCGGAATGTATTCTGCGGTATGCTCCAGTCAGAAAGTCAGTCAGCCAGATAACAGCGCCGTGGGTTCACTCTTCCGACAGTGACTCACCCAACGGACAATCGACAGGCAGGAGAGAAAAAGAGAACGCGCTCAGCATGCGCAGCTCGAGAAGCAGCGTCGTGCGCGTGGGCAGCATGAGCCTCGGCAGCGTGCGCGCGCGCGGCATGAGCATCGCGGCCGGCATGGCGCAGGTCCCGGAGAACGGCAACATCCTCTTCGCCGGTCGCCTGCTGAGCACGACCGACGCCACGGGCGAGATCCAGATCCAGAACGGCGCGATCGCGTTCCTGCAGCGCCTCGCCGACCCGCTGCTCGTCGTTAGCGTGCATGGCGCGAAGGTGGGATCGCGTGGTGGCTGAAGTGACGACTGGCTTGCTGCTACCTGGCGTTCCGAGTGCGGCGTGTGGACTAATCTTTGTTGTTGTTGACATGGGTGTGCTGGACAAACGTCGCGATGACTGTTTGCAGAAAAGCGGCAAGTCGGGGATGGCGCGTGAGCTGCTGGCGACTGGGGAAGACGTGAACGAAGTGAACCCGTGGGAGTGGATTCCAGACGGCGAGACTGAGTGCGTGGCTGCATGCTTTCTGCAGAGCTGTCGCGGAGTGCGCTTAATGCGGCGCATGAATGTGTGAGAGCTGACTTGTCGTCGTGTGGATGACAGAGGCGTGTGGCTGTATGTGAAGCGCGTGAACTTTCCAAATGCAAAGTACTTGGTGGTTCTCGACCGCCCGGGCTTCGGAGACAACGCGGTGCGTGCCTCTCCTCGTGTCGTGCGAACCCATCTCGTGTCTTGATTGCTGCTGTGACTCATGGAGTTTGTTTCTTTGTCGCGTCGTCTTCTTATGGACATCATCGCAGGCACTCGACGCGCTGCTGTACTCCATTCTCGCAGGACTGAGCAGGTATGTCACGCTTCGGAAAGCCGAACTGCATCTGATCTTTCGCTTCGTCGATGATGTGAGTGACATGCTGACCGATCGTGTCGGCTTTGTAAAGTGTCGTCGTGCATCACGTGAACGGCGAGCTGTCTCCAGAAGCGATCGACACGTTTGCGTTTCTGGGGAAGCGTGGCGAGCAGGATGGCGACGAGGCGCGGCTCAAGCATTGTGCGTTGTGCATGTTCTTGTGATCGGATGTTGCGGACTGTGTTGCTGACACTCTTGTGTCTTTGTTGCCCCCTCAGCGTTTCCCCAATCCCCGACGCTTATGTGGCTCTTGCAGAACGTTTCCACGAGCAACCTGAAAGACCGCGTGGCGGAGAAGAATCTGTCAATGCAGGACGTGGAGCAGACGTACCTCCGCGACGCGTTTTGCGCGCTCGCTCCAGAGTCGAGCACCGCGCAGTTTTACGATCAGCTCGTGTCGATTTTCCCCGAACAATCGTGCTTCTCGCTGCCTGCGACCGACGCGAGCTCGTTCGAGAAGCGGATCGAGAAGTTTTCGCGCTCGCTGATCGAGACCGGGAGAAACCGATACTTGAAGGGAGTGCTGCTCAACGGACCGCTGTTCTGCTCCATCCTCGTGTCAATGCTGGCACACCGCCCGAATCCGTTCAAGGCAAGGCTCGGATCACAAAATGGGAAGCTTGCTCGCCTGGCTAACCCAACATACGCATGTGTATTGACTTCCACAGGCGTTCAAGGGGAGGATCTGGAAAGATACGATCCACAACTGCTGCCTCAACATCGTGGAGTCTGGCATCAAGATGTACAAGCTGAGAATGGCGGAGCAGCTTGGGAGCATCGTCGACACAGCGGACTTGGAAGGCTTCATCCCCGTCTTCAGCGAGTCGAGCGACCCACTTCCGCAAATCGAGGTGCGGAAAAGCAAGGCTGTTGGGGATCGTGTCGCACCTGTCTGTCAGTGAATCGTTCCAACCTGCTTGTAAACGCTTGCATTTTGTAGCTGCCGTGCGAGACCAGTCAACTCCACGAAGTGCATGCTGCCGCAAAGCGCTTTGCGAAAGCGAATCTGAAGACGATGCCCGTGAAGTCAGGGAAACTGAGCGCTCTCCTCCAGGTAGACATGCTTATTTATCCATGTGATGGTTGCTGGTGTGAGCAATGTGCGTTACTGACGATGTCGAAATGTCCTCTTTTGTTCTTGTCGTAGAAACTGTTCAAGGATCTTGTGGAGTCACTCTACGTGAAGATCCAAGAAGAGAACAACAAGGTCTCCTCGGAGCACTGCAAGGCGCTGCTGAAGGAACTCCACGCCGAGATGAGCGAGCAAGCGGATCGGCACCTTCTGACCAACCCTGAAGACGAAGACATTTACTCTTTCCAGTCGACGGAGTTCAAGGTACGACATTGGGTACGCTTTGACATCGTGCACTGTGGTGCTTCGATACAACTGACACCTCTCCTTCGTGACGCTCTTTCCTCGTTTGCAGCGCTTTTTCCATCACTACCAAGGGCACCTCATTGAGTTGATGGGGCTGTACACGGATCGCGCGAAGGGACCGATGAAGGTATGCTCTTGTTTCGCACTTGATGCTGCCATCCTCGTTGTGGCAACCTTTTACAAATGCCAATCGAAATGATCTCTGTTGCAGAAAAAGGAGTTGGCGCAATTCGTTCACAACACGATCCGCCTCGAGCTCGGCGAGCTCTCTGCTAAGTTGGAGAAGATTCGCCACCACGACATCGACGTGATCGAGGTTCGACAAGGAGACTAATCATTGAATGCCTGCTCCGAGATCTTTCATGCTAATAAATGTGTGTGTGTGTATGTGTGTGTGCTCGGTGCGTTGGGATACAGGAATCGATTGAGCAAAGCGAGAGATCCTGCCAAGAGTCGAACCAAAACCAGAAGCTGTACCAACGAGTGAGTTCCTGTGTGCAAGGTTGTGCCTGGCATTACCAGAAGCAGCTGACTAACAATGCTGCGGTTGTGCCCTAGGATGCGATGAGTGCTCAAACCGATGTGAACAAGAAGCTCGTCGAAGTCGCGAAACTTCAAGCGGTACGTGGTGACGATGCGATGTATCTCGGTGGCGATACGTGCACCGGCATGATGTTCTAAGCTGTATGGGATTGTCATGCGTTCACACATGCAGCTGCGCAAAGAAGCTCTCGAGGGGGCAATCGAGAACGTGGATGTTATGCACGAGATGGCGAAAAAGCAACGAGAGATGCTGGAGGAAGCGGCTTTTGTGTCGGTGAGTGCACACACCCTGCGTCGATAGCTCGCATGTGCAAATGGATAGTAACAGGGCGATGTGTCTAGGTTCAATTGCCCAGCGAACGAGTGCTCGAAGCGACTCAAGAGACCGAAGAGATGGAGCACCAGGGCTACTTGATCAAGCAAGGCGGAGGAGGCAACGCGTTCAACCCCCTGGGCAGACGCAACTGGAAGCAGCGATACTTCATCTTGATTGGTCCCAACTTGGCGTACGCGAAGACGAAGGACGATTATGAGCGAGGACGAATCATCAAAGAGCTGTGCCTCACCGGGTGAGTCTCGACGTGTTGGCAGGGATGGGTAGATATGCTCGCATGCTGACTTCGTTTCTTTCCTCTACACCTTGGAAACTGGTGTGCAGGTGCCGCATCGAGCGATCCCGAGACGCCGGCGAAGGGTTCCACATCATCCCGCCCGAGTCGGCCAAAGCGCCGCACGTGTTCGACCTTCAGAAGGGGTTCTTCGACAAGAACCGGAAGAAGCGATCCTCTCACGCAGACAGCAAGCGCATCTTCAAACTGCGCGCTCAGAGCATCGAAGAGCGGGATGCCTGGATCGAGAGACTGCGTCAGTCTGCTGGGGTGTACTACTGAGAGGGCTCGTGTACCGGAGCTCCTGGAGTCGCATGGGGAGGGTGACTGGAAGCAGAGGAGTTCGCGTTGAATACTATTTTGGCTAATTATGTTGACTCTCTTGTGCAGCCTTTTCTCCTGAGTGCCATGCCATGTTCGATGCAGAACAAGCCGTTTGGTGCAGCTTCGACACGGTTCGCTCCCGCAGGACTAATCGCCGGAGATTTGTGTGGGGACGACACGCGTTGCAGAGAGCCTCCTCCAGTTCGACATGTGCACGACTGTGTTTTTGTCGATGAGATCTTCAGTTGGACCGCTTTCTGGAGAGACGCTCAGCCTCGACGCCTCCGCGTTCTGCTGATCTTCCTGATGGGGAGCAGACTGGGGTTTGTGCGCCGCAACAGAGCTGCCGCCACCAGGAAGCCAGTACCATCGCAGGATATGATCGCGGACGATCTTCGGCACGTGCTTCTGCTGAGATTTCCACGTGCTCTCAAACAGGTGCTTGTTGATGGTTTCGTGGTCCCCCAGCGCGAGCACAACGTTGATGAGAGCGTCGAGCGTGGAGGCTTGCATGAAGACGAGCCCCACGATCTCGCCGATCGACATCTTTTCCCGGAACTGCCGTCGCTCGAGAGACTTTTCGCGCTCTTTCTCCGTCAGGTGCTCCCAAGTCGACACCACGATCGCCATGAAGACATTGAGCATGATAATGCAGAAGACGGCACTCGCGGAGCAGATGTAGAGCATGCCAAAGATGCCGCCAGCCTCGTAGATTGGACCTGGGTCGTACAGCCCGAAGTTCATCTCGAAGACGCGGAAGAACGCGCTCGGGAACGTCGACCACTCGTGGAAACTGAGACCGTAGAGCAAGTACCCGGCGCACGTGTACCCGATCAAGACCGTGATGTAGATCGGCAGGAAGGACAGGACATCTGGCATGGCGCTGAAGACGCTGTTCGTGAGTCGTCGCCCGCCGTCGGTGACCTGGAAGTACTTGATCGCGCGAGCAGTGATCAAGATCATGTTGAAGATGTTCAGCGACACGAAGATGCTGTCACCTTGCACGAGCTGGAGCATCGGGACGTACTCATCCATCGATGTCAGCTTGAAGAACTCGGCTCGCCTCGGGTCTTGCATCATCAGCCATCGCGAAAGAAGAATCCCCAGGTTGTTCAGCAGCATCATCCACTCCGTAGCCGTCTCGAGCCCGCCGTAGTAGAACACGTACTGGAAGACCAAGAGGAGAGAGCAAGGTTCGTGAGCCTGCGCATGTCGATCAGCAATAGGCTTCCGAATTTGAGGACTGATGAACGCACCTTTCGGACGTTGCCGTGCGACACGACGCAGAGGTTCCAGAGCTCGAGAGCCACGAAGTACAGCAGCAGGACAACGTAGATGGCCTCGTACACGACGCGGATGACGTTGCTCGCGATCTTCATGTTGTAAACCTCCAGATTCGTCACGTAAATGGCGGAGGCAGCCACGAGACTCCCCGCCAAGCTGAAGTCGACCCGGAAGTTCACGACGGTGCACAGCTGCATGTCGAAGTTGTAGAGCGGCATGGTGACATCGACGGACTTCGTCTGGAGATCGATCCAGCGATGCAGCCGCATCTTCTCCAGCCGCGCGAGCTCCTCAGTTCCGTTCGTCGAGCTGCGCAGGAACAGCGTCTGGTAGCCACCGACCAAATCCTTGCTGATCGAGTACTTGAACATGTCGAGGGTCTCCAGCTCCGCCTCGCTCGCTGCGGATCCGTCGGTGGCTCCAAACGCAGAGGTCGGCTCGACCTCGTACGATATGCAGAGCTGATCTCGCGACGGCAGGAAGCCACTGTAGCACGGACTGTCCGTGGCTTCCATCGAGCTCGTGTCGACGATCGTGTATCTGCTCTGGAGTAGATGGAAGCCTCCGATGATCTTGGACCGCGAGGCGATGGTGTAGAGCTCGCTCTCGCCGCGTGGGAGGCCGTTGACGTCCGTCGTCGAGTACACGGAGACGAAGAACGAGTTCGTGAGCCAGTCCCAGAAGTCGTTCGGGTCGGTGATGTCAGCAAACCTGATGCCCGATGGTGCTCGCGAACTCTCGATGAGCTCTCTCGAAATCGCCTGGCGCAGTCCAAAGCCTGCAAGGAGCACACATACAAGTCGGAATCCAGGTAAGTGTGTCTTTGCGTTTGACATGAAGCACAACAGCAGAAAGACTCACGTCTGTCGATGTCGCTGTTCATCAGCAGCACGGACATGTAGATCATGAGGAAGAGGAGGAACGCGGTGAGCTTGCGTGCGAGGTGTCGGAACTCGCGCTTCTCCTTCAGATCCTGCAGCAGGAACTCGCGCGGGATCTCGGGAATCCGCGGCGTCCGCTGCGCGCGGTGACCCGCGAGGATTTCAGCGCTGACGCTGGTGTCTGGCCGCAGCTTTCGCAGGAACTTGGTCACCAGCACGACTCGCTTCATGGCGGCGGCGGGGACAGCTCGAGCCTTCAATTGAACGAGGGCGCTGCTGAATGCCAGGCAAACCTCGAATGGGAGGAGGCATCGTGTTCATAGCGAGCCGCTGCCGAGTAGAGCGTAGACACAAAGTGAACGCCTGATTACCACTCCTTCTTCTTCTTCTCGAGAGAGAGAGAGAGAGAACTCAGAATAGCGAAGCGCATCGGAAATAGGTTCGCAGGCTTTTCCAAAGCGTTCGTGGATGACATGCAAGTTCTTATAGAGGAATGGAGAGGTGTGTTCTTTTAGAGAGAGAATCCTTTCGGCGAGCGTCGAAATGTGAAAAATGGATGCGAGGCGGCCGCCTGGAAGCGCGTCAGGCGAGAGCGGCAGCAGCAGCGCCGTCGCCGCCGCGCGCGCCGCCAAGAAGAAGAGCGCGAGCAAAGTCAAAGTGGTAGCCTCCAGGTACGCGCAGGTGCTGCAGAGCAAGAATATTGAGAGCCAAGCAGCGGCGCGCGGGCTACCAGCAGCGCCGTCTCCAGCAGCTTCAGGAGGAGCTGGTGGGGGTGCGACCAAAGCGACGACCAGCCGGAGCGTCCATGTAGCAGCGAGAGGCAGAGCGGCGCCTTCATCTTCTGTAGCGCAGCCAACCCCACGACCTAAGAGCGAGACCCACGCATCGAAGACACCCGCAGGATCGAAGGAGCCATCGCGCAGTGGAGCAACCTCGACTCCAAATGCAGCAGTTAATCCGCCGTCGACGATCGCAACAACACCAGCGGTAGCCAGCGAACTTGTCGGCCAAGACCTCAAAGAGCGACTCAAGGCGTACAAGGCGAACAAAGCGCTCCCAGCGCACCAGAGACAGCCGAGCAGCAGCTCCACAAAAGCAGCACTGGCGACTCCCGCGGTGGCGAACGCGAGTGCGTCAAAGCCCAGGCCAGCGGCTCTCAAGTCCCATACTGTGCGAGAGCGGCCGGCGTTCCCGAAGCGCATCAACTCGAGCACTGGGGCCGAGCGGAGCGCCAAGCGACCCGCGAAAGGCGCCTTGGAGCCCGTTCCGGTGGAGACGACGGTGCTCGCACCGAAGGCGTCGCTGTCGACGACGCCGCGAGCCCGCGCTTCTTCTTCAGGGTCTGCGATCTCTGCAGTAGCGTCATCTTCGCTATCACGGCTGAGCCAGCCGCCACCGCAGACCGACGAAGAAGAGCTCGAGCTGCTCGAAGCCATGTACTACCAGCTCTGCTTCACGGAGATGAGGGCGGACCAGGCGTTCTGGCAGCAAGAGCAGTCCGCAGAGGTAAGGAGTGGTGCGGGATGGATCACCATGCAGCAATACTCTGACATGCTATCTCCCACTCATTGCTGCATGTGACAGCGCCAGATCCTCGCGGCATGGAGCGTGTTCCAGTCGAAACTCCAGCTGCTGCACGACACGGCGCTGCGACTAGACCGGGAGAAGCACATCCAGCGCATGGAGGAGAGTCTCGCCGACCAGGTATCGACACTCAACGCTTGGAGCGAACCGCCGCGCAATACCACCCATGTCGCTGATCTGACTCGCTGCCTTGATGCGTTGAGCAGGCGCTCCCGTCGGTACAGCTCGCGAGTCGTCTCCCAGGCTTTGTCGAGAGCCTCCGCGCTCTCTGCAGCTCGCTCGAGGCGTCGCTGCATTGCCTGCCAACGCCCGGGATCGTGTGCAACGACCCGCTGGAGCTCAAGCTGCACGTGGACGCACTAGCCACCGAGCTTGACAGTCTACTGCGGCAAGTCCAAGCCACGAACCTCGACTCAAAGGTGCGATGCCACGGGCTACTTCGGGGCGAATATGCGTGCATGAGTATGCAAACGCTTACGGAGGAGCTGTCGTCTGTGTTGGATGGACGCAGGTGTCGAGTGTGGTGGCGTTTGAGCGCGGCATGGAGCTTTCGGGGGACAACATCAGCGCGGCGCTGCTGCAGGTGGCGAACCTGGCGGAGGGCTTGCTGCAGGAGGTGAACACGGAGACGAGCATCCGGATCCAGCAGCTCCAGCGCCAGCGAGTCGCGTCAGCGATGGATCGTAAAGACATCGGCTTGTGGTGATCGATCTCAGGAGTGGTGGGGGAAAAGCTATGTATTTATTGTACGGCACGCTCATAATTTACATCACACACACCCTGCTTTTCGGCTTCGCATGGAGGAGGGCGGTCAGCGCCTCGCACGCTTCGATCGCGTTGCTGTCTGGCCGCTCGTGCTCCTCTCTCTCTCTACGTATAACAACGACGACATGTCGGGACTCACTCGGACTCATGGTACAACGCACACCACACACAGACAACTCGGGAAGACGACTAGAGCGCGATGGTGCTCGAGCGCGCGTGGAAGCTCAGGCGGTTGAAGTGCGAGCTCGCGGACGCGAGCATGAGGTTGCGCTTGTCCTGGCTGAAGCTCTCGCGGTCGTCCTGCTCCGGCGCCATCTCGACCTTGCGCAGCACCGTGACCTCGACCGCGGGCTTGGTGATCTTGAGCTCGAGCTTGTGCATGCACATGACCATGCGCAGCGCCTTACACTCGTCCTCGTAGTCGGCGATAACGACCGAGTCGCGCCAGTTGCGGCGGCGCCACGTCTGGATCGCGTGCACCCAGCGGTTGGCCACGTCCTGCGACGAGCCGCTGAGCAGCACCGTGGCGCGCTTGAAGCCCTTGAGCGACCGCTCCGTGTCGTGGATCGAGCGCACGGGACAGAACTCGATCGCGAAGCGGTGCGGGCTCAGCCCGCCTTGCACGGGCCGCGCGATCACGCGGTGGCGCGTGAGCGAGTATTCGCCGAGCCACTTGCCGTTCTTCTTGGCGTAGTACGCCAGCACGCCGCCCTGGAGCTCGAAGTAGAGCGGGTCGGCGCCGCGCGCCAGGTCGTGTAGCAGCAGGTAGCCCTCGTAGTCGGCCATGGTGGTTCGTTTGGTCACGCGAAGAGGAGCTGTGTGGCGTCGAGCGACAGAGTTACGAAATGATGGCTCTGCGCGCAGCGGAGCGGCGGCGGCTGACTGATGGACAGAGCGGAGCGGCGACGACCGCGAGCCGGAGCGAGCCGAGAGCCGAGCGACCAAAGAAAAGCGATCCAGCTGGCGGTGCTGACTTTTTGGTGCGGATAGCGCTGGAGCGCCGCAGGTTGTTCGCGGACGGCTCTCGTCGTGCGCGTAGAGTGCAGACGCATTGCTGCTGGGTGGGTGCGGGGATTTGAAGGACTGGGATCGCTCCGAGCCGGCTGGATGCAGAGGCGAGGCGCGCAGCATCTGGCAATTGGCAAGGATTTCAGATCCTGCCTCTGCTAGTAGGTAGTGGATGTAAAAAGAGAAAGTGACACTCGGGTAGACGCCAAAGCTGAGCTTGCTGTGAAAAGGAGAAAGTAAATGTGGCATGAAACCGGAGAATTGGCTCTGCACCTCTACCTGATTATCGCACGGATGGCAAGCAGCACGAGCAGCCTGGGTTTAGTCATCGCGGTGTGCGAAACCCTCGACCAACTCGGCTCTGAGTGCAGACAAGCAGGCTGCGAGTGGATCCGTATCTCCAGTAAAGCGAGGTGTAGGCGGCAGGTGATCGACGCGACGAAGGCTCTCGGGTCGATCTCGCCTCAATCTCGGGTCGGCGCTGGACTGCGGTTTGCAACGCAGCCACCGTGAGTTCGGTGGGGCACACCTGCATTGCAGCTGGACACGGCGCTGCTGGAGCTCTGGCGCGCGCGCTTTCCATGCCGTCCACTGTGCTCACCGACGCCTCGCGCGACCCGGAGATCCACCAGCGCAGAAAGAAAGACATCGTTGCACGCGGGAGATCCATGGACACCTCCGCGGAGCGAGCCATCATGCCGCACGACAGACTACCGCGGCGCCAGTGGCGAGAACGTCCTCGTGACTCGTATTCGGTACAATTGCTGCGCGTCAGAAGGACGGTGCGCACCGCATTTCGCTGGAAGCCAGATAGCTGCCGAGAGGAGATCGACAGAGAGAGCCACTTCGAGTGGTTTGGTTTGCTCTCTCTTTCTCTCTCTCCACTGAGATCTGACCCGCCTCGAGGCGAGGAGGGTAAATCCCCAGCGAAACGATGGCGTGCGGTGGCTCGCAGGCACACACGCAGCGAAGGTGCTTCTGCTGGAAGTCGGCTATACGAGCGAGCTGGGCTGACACATTCGGCAAAAGGGCAGTCCACAGCGAATCCCACAAGCGATTGTTGGATCAAAGTCAAGGTGCTGACCGTCCTGCTCCGGTTGTTTACCATCGCAGCTGGAGTGCTGTGGCCCCCACGATTCTCC